>LBNU01015683.1:49724-64863 GCA_014162995.1 Artemisia annua
GGGAAACGATTTGAGGAGTGGGGGTTTAGAAATCGCCCTCATAAAGTTAGCCTTTAGGGACAACGGATCTCATCATGTAAGTGACAATTGCTCTTATCAAGTGTGCAAGCATTAGGGACAACCGCTATCAACATGTAAAGGGCAATTGCTCTCATCAAGTGAGCAAGCGTTTAGGGACAACGGTCCCATAAAGTAAGGTACAATTGCTCTCAACAAGTGAGCCTTTAGGGACAACGGCTCTTATCATGTAAGGGACAAATTGCCCTCATAAAGTTAGCCTTTAGGGACAACGGATCTCAACATGTAAGTGACAATTGCTCTTATCAAGTGTGCAAGCATTAGGGACAACTAAAGAATACACCGTCGATTATCTCTAAAAGTCTCTCTAGTGTGGGCGGATTTTTACCCTCTCCCCCAAATCGTTTTTCTCAAATTCGATCTATTTGCTCATGTTTTTCTGATTCCTCTTGTTAATTTGGTGATTAACATTCGTGTCTATCATTGATTTACCTTGTTGATTGATTTAAATTCTGAGTTTTTTGGGCCGACTTTGTGTAAAAACGATTTAGGGTTTCTAATCGCTGTTTCATCTTTTTTCTGCCTTCCTTCCTTTAATCGTGTATCTAATTGATTATTCTAGTGATTAATCATTGTGGTTATCATTGGTTTATTCTGATTGTTGCTAAGATTTGGGATCCAGGTCGTATTAAAGGTGATTCGTTTTTTAGGGTTTTCAGCCGCCTACCTTTTATCCCTTGATCGAACCTTCCATTCTTTGCTGTGGAATTCCATATTTGGTTATCAGTTCACCAAAGGTGATTCCTTCACCTAAAGAATTGGCTAGTCCTGAGCAAACGACTACAGGTAAAGACATCTCAAATTCGTTTATAGTTGCTGATTTGCTCATAAATCAGATGGTTATCAAGTGTACCATAAGTTTCGACCTGAAACACTTGGCTAGTCCTAAGCAAACGGCTACAGGTAAAGACTACTCAAATCCGTTTATAGTTACTGAATTGCTAATAATTCAGATGGTTATCAGGTGTACCATAGTTTTCAAACTTAAACATTTGGCTACTCCAATAGTGATGGCTATTGGTAAAGAGACATCAAAACCATTATTTTCAATGATTCACCTCTCACAGGAGTTTACACACCTGGAAGTGATGAGAATAGTATGTAACGCTTATGTTTTGATGTACAATTGGTCATTTGTTGCTGCAAAGAAATGGTGCTGCTCAAGGCGGTGCTATTCATGGAGTTTGGATCGTTGGTATTTTGCTGTTGCTGGTTGGAAGCGAGACATTCGGTGTATTCAAGATTCCTCTTGGTTTTATTCCTAGTTAGTTGCTTGTGATGTTTAGTTAGGATTGTTGTGCTTGTGGCCTGTCATAAGCACTAGTTTATCAAGCTTTGCTTGAGGTTAATGTGGTACTTCAGCCACATTCCATTTGTACTTAACGTTTATTGGTTATATATATTTACCGGGGTAAACCCCTTTACCCAAAAAAAAAAGAACCTTCCATTCTTTGGTTATTAGAGTCGGTTTTATTGATTCTGCCTTTATAAGGTTGCTCAAGGTTATTGCTGCACATTGGTAATCAAGTCTTGGTTATTGTATTAGATTCTAAGATCCCTAATTTTAGGGTTTCGGCTGTTTGATTGTGCGCATTTGTTTTCTGGTGCTCAACTCCATACTATACTCGTTTAGGGTGTAGTATTTTTGGATTGTGGTGGTGATTCTGGTTTTTATTGATTAACAAATTCCTTTAGGAGTTTGGTGGCTTCTATTTTTGCAAGTACCCGTTTCTAGGGTTTGGTTGTTTTACGTGAGCTTGTGTGCTGTTGCTTGTTTATTGAACGTGGGTATAGAGAGTATGGATTCTGGTTTCTTGGTTGGAAATAAGCCTTCTAAGGCTACGGGGTTGGCTGCTAAGATTGGTAATATTAATGGCAAGGTTATTACTAATGCTAGTAGGCCATTGAAATCTTTATTGAAAAGTGCAGGTTTGGAAGGAAAAACGGGAAGTTTTGCTCTTCCTAGTGATTATGGTCCCGTTGGTTCTAATCCGAATGGTGCTAAACAACAAGGGGTACGTTCGGCTAGTTCTAAATTTGATCTTCCTAAGTCTAAAACTGGTGTAGCATCTGATTCTTCGGGGGCTGCAATTGGTGATACGACTAAGGTTAATGGTGATAGGCTAGTTGATGGGGGTAATATTGGAGGTTCTTGTGAGCCTAATGTACCTAGTGAATCACATGTTGCTGAGGCTCTAGGTCGGGTTCAAGAGTGGTTATTCCAATAGCCGTAGTTGATGATATGTGCACTAAACTTAATAATTCATTATACGGTTATTTCATTGGTCAAAGAATTGCGTTTCCTATTGTGGAAGATTATGTCAAGCATGCTTGGGCTAGGTTCGGCTTTGAACATGTTATATTGCGGAATGGTTTCTTCATTTTCAAATTCTCATCACTTGAAGGTATGAATAAAGTTCTTAATGGTGGTCCTTGGTTTATCAGATCTATGCCTTTATTCTTACATGTTTGGGTGCCTAATATGAGGTTGGAAAAGGAGAAGATTACTAAGGTACCGGTTTGGGTACGTATCCATAATGTACCTTCCGTTGTATACTCTAAAGCAGGTGTAAGTTTGATTGCAAAACAATTGGGGCGGATAATACGGTTAGATGCGGGTACTAATGATATGTGTAAGAATCCTTGGGGACGTTATTCATATGCACGGGTACTTATTGAATTATCGGCTGATTTGGATGTTTTGGAATCAATTAAGGTTGAAATTCCTTTGCCAAAGGGTAAGGGTAGTTACATGGAAGTTCTTGATGTTGAGTATGAATGGTGGCCATCTTGGTGTTCTAAGTGTGTTTGTTTCAATCATGATGATGATGTGTGTCCTCTTAGGCGTAAGCAGGTTACTAAGGATTCGACTCAACAAGATGGTAAGGTTCACTCTACAAAGGCTGGTCATACTAGTGATAAGGGTAAGAAAGGGGCTTGGGGGGTTTCAACTAAGCAAAAACTTTTGTACCAACCTGTTTCTAAACCGGCTACCAAGAAGAAGAATAGAGGTACACAACCTAATGCGGAGGCTGTTAAGCCTACTAACGGTGATTCTACTTCGATTGGTACGTCTAATGATGCGTTGAAGAGTGATTTGGGGGCTGCTAACGTTGAGGGTGTTACTCAAATTGAGCAGCCGAAACATGTGGATGTTCATGATCCGCTTGGGGGTGTGGACAACGTGGGGAAGAGTGGTGTTACTGTGGTTCCATTACATAGCACTACTGATGGTTTGTGGGAGCTTGGTTCTCACAATGATGGTGCTTCTACAAGCGTGACCTATTCTGATTTTGATAATTCTAGCTCGTTTACTACTACAGTGAAGAGTCCTTTGAAGAGGGTTACGTTTGCTGATGAAGTTGAGTTTGTTGATGATGGTGATGAAGTTCATGAAGTCTACGAGAACTACGATGATATTGAAATGTATTCCAAGTTCAAGAATGGTTCTCCGAAAGATTTCCAGGTGCAAGGACGCAAGAAGAAATAGTTATTCATGTTATGTCTATTATTTTTGTTATTCTTGCTTATTAAGTTGCTTTTGTTTAGCATGGTGGTTTGGTCAGTTGCACATGTTGTGCATGTTAGTTTTAAGAATGGTATGCCATTCTTAGATTGGTAGTTTCATTTTATTAAATGTAAGTTATACGAATGGTGTGTCATTCTTATAGTCGAGTCTGTAAGTGTCCAAGGGACTGAGATGAGGGAAATCACCCTCATCCTTTGTACTTCAATGCTTTTTGGTGTAATGAATTTTGCCGGGGTGAATTAACCCTTTTACCCAAAAAAAAAGCATTAGGGACAACGGCTATAATCATGTAAAGGGCAATTGCTCTCATCAAGTGAGCAAGAGTTTAGGGACAACGGCTCCCATAAAGTAAGGTACAATTGCTCTCAACAAGTGAGCTTTATGGACAGCAGCTCTTATCATGTAAGGGACAAATTACACTCATAAAGTTAGTCTTTAGGGACAACGGATCTCAACATGTAAGTGACAATTGCTCTTATCAAGTGTGCAAGCATTACGGACAACGGCTATCATCATGTAAAGGGCAATTGCTCTCATCAAGTGAGCAAGCATTTAGGGACAACGCTCCCATAAAGTAAGGTACAATTGCTCTCAACAAGTGAGCCTGTAGGGACAACGACTCTTATCATGTAAGGGACAAATTGCCCTCATAAAGTTAGCCTTTAGGGACAACGGATCTCATCATGTAAGTGACAATTGCTCTTGTCAAGTGTGCAAGCGTTAGGGATAACAGCTATAATAAGGTAAAGGGCAATTGCTCTCATCAAGTGAGCAAGCGTTTAGGGACAACGGCTCCCATAAAGTAAGGTACAATTGCTCTCAAAAAGTGAGCCTTTAGGGACAGCAGCTCTTATCATGTAAGGGACAAATTGCCCTCATAAAGTTAGCCTTTAGGGACAACGGATCTCAACATGTAAGTGACAATTGCTCTTATCAAGTGTGCAAGCATTAGGGACAACGGCTATCATCATGTAAAGGGCAATTGCTCTCATCAAGTTAGCAAGAGTTTAGGGACAACGACTCCCATAAAGTAAGGTACAATTGCTCTCAACAAGTGAGCTTTATGGACAGCAGCTTTTATCATGTAAGGGACAAATTACCCACAAAAAGTTAGCCTTTGGGGACAACGGATCTCATCATGTAAGTGACAATTGCTCTTATCAAGTGTGCAAGCATTAGGGACAACGGCTATCATCATATAAAGGGCAATTGCTCTCATCAAGTGAGCAAGCGTTTAGGGACAACGGTCCCATAAAGTAAGGTACAATTGCTCTCAACAAGTGAGCCTTTAGGGACAACGGCTCTTATCATGTAACGGACAAATTGCCCTCATAAAGTTAGAATTTAGGGACAACGGATCTCATCATGTAAGTGACAATTGCTCTTATCAAGTGTGCAAGCATTAGGGACAACGGCTATTATCATGTAAAGGGCAATTGCTCTCATCTAGTGAGCAAGCGTTTAGGGACAATGGCTCCCATAAAGTAAGGTACAATTGCTCTCAACAAGTGAGCTTTAGGGACAGCAGCTTTTATCATGTAAGGGACAAATTGCCCTCATAAAGTTAGCCTTTAGGGACAACGGATCTCATCATGTAAGTGACAATTGCTCTTATCAAGTGTGCAAGCGTTAGGGACAACGATTATTATCATGTAAAGAGCAATTGCTCTCATCAAGTGAGCAAACGTTTTGGGACAACGGCTCCCATAAAGTAAGGTACAATTGCTCTCAACAAGTGAGCCTTTAGGGACAACGGCTCTTATCATGTAAGGGACAAATTGTCCTCATAAACTTAGCCTTTAGGGATGACGGATCTCATCATGGAAGTGACAATTGCTCTTATAAAGTGTGCAACTATTAGGGACAACCGCTATCATCATGTAAATGGCAATTGCTCTCATCAAGTGAGCAAGCGTTTATGGACAATGGCTCCCATAAAGTAAGGTACAATTACTCTCAACAAGTGAGCCTTTAGGGACAACGGCTCTTATCATGTAAGGGACAAATAGCCCTCATAAACTTAGCCTTTAGGGACAACGGATCTCATCATGTAAGTGACAATTGCCCTTATCAAGTGTGCAAGCATTAGGGACAACGGCTATCATCATGTAAAGGGCAATTGCTCTCATCAAGTGAGCAAGCATTTAGGGACAACGGTCCCATAAAGTAAGGTACAATTGCTCTCAACAAGTGAGCCTTTAGGGACAACGGCTCTTATCATGTAAGGGACAAATTGCCCTCATAAAGTTAGCCTTTAGGGACAACGGATCTCATCATGTAAGTGACAATTGCTCTTATCAAGTGTGCAAGCATTAGGGACAACGGCTATCATCATGTAAAGGGCAATTGCTCTCATCAAGTGAGCAAGCGTTTAGGGACAACGGCTCCCATAAAGTAAGGTACAATTGCTCTCAACAAGTGAGCCTTTAGGGACAACGGCTCTTATCATGTAAGGGACAAATTGCCCTCATAAAGTTAGCCTTTAGGGACAACGGATCTCATCATGTAAGTGACAATTGCTCTTATCAAGTGTGCAAGCATTAGGGACAACGGCTATCATCATGTAAAGGGCAATTGCTCTCATCAAGTGAGCAAGCGTTTATGGACAATGGCTCCCATAAAGTAAGGTACAATTGCTCTCAACAAGTGAGCCTTTAGGGACAACGGCTCTTATCATGTAAGGGACAAATAGCCCTCATAAACTTAGCCTTTAGGGACAACGGATCTCATCATGTAAGTGACAATTGCCCTTATCAAGTGTGCAAGCATTAGGGACAACGGCTATCATCATATAAAGGGCAATTGCTCTCATCAAGTGAGCAAGCATTTAGGGACAACGGTCCCATAAAGTAAGGTACAATTGCTCTCAACAAGTGAGCCTGTAGGGACAACGGCTCTTATCATGTAAGGGATAAATTGACCTCATAAAGTTAACCTTTAGGGACAACTGATCTCATCATGTAAGTGACAATTGCTCTTATCAAGTGTGCAAGCGTTTGGGACAACAACTATAATCATGTAAAGGGCAATTACTCTCATCAAGTGAGCAAGCGTTTAGGGACAACAGCTCGCACAAAGTAAGGTACAATTGCTCTCAAAAGGTAAGCCTTTATGGACAACAGCTCTTATCATGTAAGGGACAAATTGCCCTCATAAAGTTACCTTTAGGGACAACGGATCTCATCATGTAAGTGACAATTGCTCTTATCAAGTGTGCAAGCATTAAGGACAACGACTATCATCATGTAAAGGGCAATTGCCCTCATCAAGTGAGCAAGCGTTTAGGGACAACGGCTCCCATAAAGTAAGGTACAATTGCTCTCAACAAGTGAGCCTTTAGGGACAACGGCTCTTATCATGTAAGGGACAAATTGCCCTCATAAAGTTAGCCTTTAGGGACAACGGATCTCATCATGTAAGTGACAATTGTTCTTATCAAGTGTGCAAGCACTAGGGACAACCGCTATCATCATGTTAAGGGCAATTGCACTCATCAAGTGAGCAAGCGTTTAGGGAAAACGGTCCCATAAATTATGGTACATTTGCTCTCAACAAGTGAGCCTTTAGGGACAACGGCTCTTATCATGTAAGGGACAAATTGCCCTCATAAAGTTAGCCTTTAGGGACAACGGATCTCATCATGTAAGTGACTATTGCTCTTATCAAGTGTGCAAGCGTTAGGGACAACAACAATAATCATGTAAAGGGCAATTGCTGTCATCAAGTGAGCAAGCGTTTAGGGACAACAGCTCCCATAAAGTAAGGTACAATTGCTCACAAAAAGTGAGTCTTTAGGGACAGCAGCTCTTATCAGGTAAGGGACAAATTACACTCATAAAGTTAGTCTTTAGGGACAACGGATCTCAACATGTAAGTGACAATTGCTCTTATCAAGTGTGCAAGCATTACGGACAACGGCTATCATCATGTAAAGGGCAATTGCTCTCATCAAGTGAGCAAGCGTTTAGGGACAACGACTCCCATAAAGTAAGGTACAATTGCTCTCATCAAGTGAGCCTTTAGGGACAACGGCTCTTATCATGTAAGGGACAAATTGCCCTCATAAAGTTAGCCTTTAGGGACAACGGATCTCATCATGTAAGTGACAATTGCTCTTGTCAAGTGTGCAAGCGTTAGGGACAACAGCTATAATAATGTAAAGGGCAATTGCTCTTATCAAGTGAGCAAGCGTTTAGGGACAACGGCTCCCATAAAGTAAGGTACAATTGCTCTCAACAAGTGAGCTTTATGGACAGCAGCTTTTATCATGTGAGGGACAAATTACCCTCATAAAGTTACCCTTTAGGGACAACGGATCTCATTATGTAAGTGACAATCGCTCTTATCAAGTGTGCAAGCATTAGGGATAACGGCTATCATCATGTAAAGGACAATTGCTCTCATCAAGTGAGCAAGCGTTTAGGGACAACGGTCCCATAAAGTAAGGTACAATTGCTCTCAACAAGTGAGCCTTTAGGGACAACGGCTCTTATCATGTAAGGAACAAATTGCCCTCATAAAGTTAGCCTTTAGGGACAACGGATCTCATCATGTAAGTGACAATTGCTCTTATCAAGTGTGCAAGCGTTAGGGACAACAGCTATAATCATGTAAAGGGCAATTGCTCTCATCAAGTAAGCAAGCGTTTAGGGACAACAGATTCCATAAAGTAAGGTACAATTGCTATCAAAAAGTGAGCCTATAGGGACAGCAGCTCTTATAATGTAGGGGACAAATTGCCCTCATAAAGTTAGCATTTAGGGACAACGGATCTCATGATGTAAGTGACAATTGCTCTTATCAAGTGTGCTAGCATTAGGGACAACGACTATCATCATGTAGTGGGCAATTGCTCTCATCAAGTGAGCAAGCGTTTAGGGACAATGGCTCCCGTAAAGTAAGGTACAATTGCTCTCACCAAGTGAGCTTTAGGGACAGCAGCTTTTATCATGTAAGGGACGAATTGCCCTCATAAAGTTAACCTTTAGGGACAACGGATCTCATCATGTAATTGACAATTGCTCTTATCAAGTGTGCAAGCATTTGGGACAACGACTGCCATCATGTAAAGGGCAATTGCTCTCATCAAGTGAGCAAACGTTTTGGGACAACGGCTCCCATAAAGTAAGGAACAATTGCTCTCAACAAGTGAGCCTTTAGGGACAACGGCTATTATCATGTAAGGGACAAGTTGTCCTCATAAACTTAGCCTTTAGGGACGACGGATCTCATCATGGAAGTGACAATTGCTCTTATCAAGTGTGCAACCATTAGGGACAACCGCTATCATCATGTAAATGGAAATTGCTCTCATCAAGTGAGCAAGCGTTTATGGACAACGGCTCCCATAAAGTAAGGTACAATTACTCTCAACAAGTGAGCCTTTAGAGACAACGGCTCTTATCATGTAAGGGATAAATAGCCCTCATAAACTTAGCTTTTAGAGACAACGGATCTCATCATGTAAGTGACAACTGCTCTTATCAAGTGTGCAAGAGTTAGGGACAACAGCTCCCGTAAAGTAAGGTACAATTGCTCTAAAAAAGTGAGCCTTCAGGGACAGCAGCTCTTATCATGTAAGGGACAAATTGCATTCATAAAGTTAACCTTTAGGGACAACAGATCTCAATATGTAAGTGACAATTGCTCTTATCAAGTGTGCAAGCATTAGGGACAACGTCTATCTTCATGTAAAGGGCAATTGCTCTCATCAAGTGAGCAAGCGTTTAGGGACAACGGCTCCCATAAAGTAAGGTACAATTGCTCTCAACAAGTGAGCTTTATGGACAGCAGCTTTTATCATGTAAGGGACAAATTACCCTCATAAAGTTAGCCTTTAGGGACAACAGATCTCAACATGTAAGTGACAATTGCTCTTATCAGGTGTGCAAGCATTAGGGACAATGGCTATCATCATGTAAAGGACAATTGCTCTCATCAAGTGAGCAAGCGTTTAGGGACACGGGTCCCATAAAGTAAGGTACAATTGTCTCAACAAGTGAACCTTTAGGGACAATGGCTCTTATCATGTAAGGGACAAATTGCCCTCATAAAGTAGCCTTTAGGGACAACGGATCTCATCATGTAAGTGACAATTGCTCTTATCAAGTGTGCAAGCATTAGGGACAACGGCTATCATCATGTAAAGGGCAATTGCTCTCATCAAGTGAGCAAGCGTTTAGGGACAACGGCTCCCATAAAGTAAGGTACAATTGCTCTCAACAAGTGAGCCTTTAGGGACAACGGCTCTTATCATGTAAGGGACAAATTGCCCTCATAAAGTTAGCCTTTAGGGACAACGGATCTCATCATGTAAGTGACAATTGCTCTTATCAAGTGTGCAAGCATTAGGGACAACGGCTATCATCATGTAAAGGGCAATTGCTCTCATCAAGTAAGCAAGCGTTTAGGGACAACAGCCTCTATAAAGTAAGGTAGCTCTAAAAAAGTGAGCCTTTAGGGATAGCAGCTCTTATCATGTAGGGGACAAATTGCCCTCATAAAGTTAGCCTTTAGGGACAATGGATCTCATCATGTAAGTGACAATTGCTCTTATCAAGTGTGCTACCATTAGGGACAACGGCTATCATCATGTAAAGGGCAATTGCTCTCATCAAGTGAGCAAGCGTTTAGGGACAACGACTCCCATAAAGTAAGGTACAATTGCTCTCAACAAGTAAGCTTTAGGGACAGCAGCTTTTATAATGTAAGGGACAAATTGCCCTTATAAAGTTAGCCTTTAGGGACAACGGATCTCATCAGGTAAGTGACAATTGCTCTTATCAAGTGTGCAACTCTCTAACTATGGGCGATTTCCATGCTCCTAACTCTTAACTTCTCTAATTCGTTCCCTAATCTGCAATTTTGGTTCTAAATCCTTATAACGATCGTGTTGTTGACGGTTAACGAGTTTAATTTAGTCTCTAACATTATTTTTATTTGGATCCAGGCCTGATTCGATTAGTGTAACGATTTATTTTGGGTTTCTTGGTTAATCGCTATTGGGTTTTATTTTGAATCGTTATTTAGGGTTTTATTTTGAATCGCTATTTAGGGTTTGTGTTTGGCGTTGCATTTATTGATTCTATCCATCATGAGTGTCGGTTAGCTGCTTGGGTATTTAATGATGATTAAGGTTTCTTATTCATTAATGATTGTCGGTTAGCTGCTGGGTACTTTATTTAAGGATTTGTTTTTTTTTGTTTTGATTGCTGGTCGTTGGTTTTTGAGTTTTTTCCATTCGCTATTATTTAGGGTTTCGTTTTTTTGATGCTCTTTGTTCTTCCTGGTGTTTGGTGTTTATAGTTACGTTTGATTTCATATGGAGAAGGATACATTTGTTCATGCTCATTCGAATTTGGGTTTACATAATATAAGATCACAACCTGCTAGTGAAAAGCGTACTAATGATCAAGGTAAACAAGGTTTGACCAATCAAGAGAGTAGCTTGCTTGCTAATGCTCCTCTCCTTAGATCTATCCTTAAAAAAGCTGTTCGTAATGTTCCTAGTAAGGATAAGAATACTTCAATGTCGAATGCTAGTACTAATGTTGAAGGATTTAACGCGTCACATTCTGATGGGCAACTAAGGGATGATGAAGAGATACCATTGGTGGGTGGTATTGCTGCTAAGGTTCAAAACTTAGATGGTAAGATTCTTGGGCGTGATGATATGGTGGTAAAACAAAATCAAATGGTTCACTTCGCTGATCATGTGGAAGTGTTAAATACGGAACAACATAGTGATGAAGTGGCTGGTATATATTTATCCTTGGTTTGGATGTGTTTGATGCTTCATCGATTTACTTAACCCTTAGGGTTTGGTATAATTTTTTACGATTTTCTGGCTGGGGTTGATCATTGGATCNTTATATCTTGTGAAATCGCTGCCAATTACTAAACCCTAATCGTTTTTCTATTTAAGTCGGTTTCTTTAATCGACCCTTTATTAGGGTTTGGTTTTTTATTTATCTTTTAACCCTAAACGATTCCTGTTAATCCTTAATGATTTCTTTAGGTTGTTTGGCCGACATAATTTTTGCATATTTAAAGTCGGTTTTGGCTTGATCTTCATTGATATATATATTTATCCTTGGTTTGGATGGGTTTGATGCTTCATCGATTTACTTAACCCTTAGGGTTTGGTATAATTTTTTTCGATTTTCTGGCTGGGGTTGATCATTGGATTGTAGTGGTTTGCATAAATTCTGGTCGATCCAATGTTTTAATGGGTTCTTATTCGTTGATGCTTATGAAAACCTTTTTAGGGTTTCAATTTTCTTCATGGTTAGATGTATAACTCTTTAGAGTTGTTTGTGTTAATGGAAGTATACCCTCGATGGGTAATGATGGAAGGCTGGAAGTTCTTGTTATGATGGTTGTGATTGTTTTGTGGGTTTGGGAGAGTGTAAAGTTCTACGTGGGTAGATGTTTGTTGCGTGCTGCTGTTCACTTGGGAGGTAAGGGTTTTATCACCCTTGATTTATTGCAGATTGTTGCTGAATGTTCTTCCCCTTACTCGATGTTTATCTTGGCTGTTTTGGATGGGGTGATCATTGCATGTATGCTGCATGGTTGTTAGGATATTGCATATGCGTGATACAGCTGCTGACTTCATACACAAAACCCTAGTTTGTTGGTTATCATTTATTGAAAGCAGTTCTCTACATTTATTGGGACTGATTTGAGATTGGTTTTGTTTATGGTTGCTGTGAATTGGAATGGGTCTTTAAAAACCTTGTGGTTTGCTGCTGTTTGATCGCTTGTGCTGGAGGTTTGTGGGGTTATTAGTGTTTACATGCTTCATCTCAATGAAGGGCGTTTGATTGGTAAATTTTGGCTCTGTTGTATGATGTTGATGTATGCTTCATTGATTGCATGGCAGATTTTGGTTTATACCATTATTGATTCGTTATGTTAGAACAGGAGAACGATTCTCTCCTAAAAAGTAGGGCGATTTCCAGCCCCCCTCCCACCCTATCAATTCCGGCCAATAATTCTTCCAATCTTAGTTGTTTTTTCTTTAATCTTTGTTTGGATTACTGAATTAACTTCATAGATCCTGGTTTGTTAGGGTGGAGGGCTGTTTTCTTTTGTTTATTTGGCAAATCGTCCCTATTCCAACAAAAAATACGAAACCCTAAAAAGATCCCTAAATCGTTTTCTTTACTGAAAATCGTTTTGGGTTTGATTAATCGTTATACTAATCTTTAGGATTTCGTATTCTGATTATTGTTTTTGAATCTTAAACCGACATTCTAATTGCATATTCTAAGTCGGTTTGGGTTTGGGTATATTAACCTTCAACGATTTCCTATTGTTTATCTAATAATCGTTGGTTGGTTTCTTGTGTGGATCGTCCCTATTTATTTAATGTCGGTTTTAATATTATATTTAGGTTCGATTTGATTAATCAAAAACTTATCCCTTTTACAAGAACGAATCCCTTTTCCTTAGGGTTTTGTATCATTCGTTTTTGATTACTTCTTTATGAGGATTGGTTTGCTGCTCGTTCCTGAATATCTTTTGTGTTAAGCAAGTTGGATTCACCACTCCATTCATTCATGTTAATCGATTTGTTGATCGTGGGATATATTTTGGTTTGTGATTGTGGGTTATCTGCTGGTTATGCTTGGAAGTGGGTTTAATGGAGAGATGCTTATGCTTCTGGTTACGATTTTAAGACCTGGTTCTTGGTCTTGTTATTGTTGTTGCTGGTTGCCGTGATTTAGGATCCATGTTCATCATTCAAGTCATGCTTTATATTAATATGTTTTGTCTTTTGATTGGTGCTACTGGTTCTATGGATTTTAGGGGTTGCTACATATGCAATTCTCTCGTGGTTTGATTATGGCTGNGTGGCTGGAAGATTGGATCAAGTTCGTATATGCTGGAAGATTAGGTCGTTTAGACCATGTTTATGCTTCAAGTCCAAGCTGCTACGGAAGTCACTCTTATTAGGTTATTAGATTATGCATTCTGCATGATACTAATAAAGTTGCAATTGGTTGAAGCTGGAAGTTTGAACTACATTGACGACTTAAAGATTCAAGGAATTGTCTACTTGGTAGTGAGTCTTTCTTCTTTTTAAGAAGTGGTAGTGTCTTGTTATGTATGCAATTTCGCCTATGTAACGGGCTTAGATATGGGATTTCACTCATATCCATTGTACTTCATTTTTCTTTTGGTTGGTGTGGTAGGTTATAAGAATGTTTTGTCATTCTTATATGTAAGTTATAAGAATGGTTTGTCATTCTTATATAAGTGTCTGTAAGTGTCCTAAGGGACTGAGATGAGGGACGTCACTCTCATCCGTTGTACTTCAATGTTTTTTGGTGTAATGCATTTTACCGGGGTGAATTAACCCTTTTACCCAAAAAAAAAAAAAAAAAGTGGCTGGTAATGTAGTGTCTAGTGGGGTTGGTAAAGCTGCTCAAGGCACTCCAACGCAAGCTCAAGGTCTTCATTCGAATACTACTCAAGCTGCTACAACGCTTATGGGGTCCAATGTGTCACATGGTTCTAATGCAAGTCAGCAAGCTAGGTCTATAACTCCAAAAAAACCGTTGCAAGCTGCTGATGGTAATGTTATCAAGGATTCTAATGGTGCAAGTGCTATTAGTAGTGATATGGATCATGTTTCTAGTAAGGATGGTGTAACATCAGCTCCCAAACTTTCGTATGCGTCGATGTTCCAAAGCAAGAATGCATTCAAATCTATTAATATTTGTGAGCTTTGTAATGAGGAGCATGTTGAAGGAGCTCACGTTGCAATTCCGTTGAAAGAAATTGATGATGTGTCAGCAAGGTTCGCCAATACACTTTATGGATATTTTATAGGGAAACGTCTTGCATTCCCTATAGTGGAAAATTATGTTAAAAATACTTGGGCAAAGTTTGGTCTTCAACGAGTTATGTTAAACAATGGTTTCTTTCTGTTTCAATTTTCTAGTAAGGAGGGGATGGACAACGTGTTACAGGCAGGGCCATGGTTGATTCGATCTATTCCTATCTTTTTGAATATCTGGACTCCTAATACTACTCTTGCAAAGGAGGAGGTTACTTCAGCCCCGGTTTGGTTGAAATTATATAATGTGCCAATTGTTGCGTACACGGAGGTAGGCTTGAGTTTAATCACAACACAAATTGGAAAACCTATAATGCTGGATTCCTATACTAGTTCCATGTGTGTAAAGTCTTGGGGAAGGAATACGTATGCTCGTGCTCTTGTTGAAGTGTCCTCTCTTAAGGAGCTTATGAACCATGTGGTTGTGGCTGTTCCATATCCAAATGGCTCGGGGCACTCGTTGGTTCGCATTGAGATTGAATACGAATGGCAACCCCTTAGATGTGCTTTGTGCAAGATTTTTGATCATAACGATGGGGCATGTCCCAAAAAGGTGAAACAAGCTAATGTGAAGTCCAACATGGATGAGGAGGGTTTTGTTGAAGTTACTCGCAAAGGGAAGGGTAAAGGGACAACTAATGGTAAATTTAATGATGGTGTTCGTGTTGCTAAACCTAAGGTTACAG
>LBNU01015684.1:12148-30310 GCA_014162995.1 Artemisia annua
ATATATATATATATATATATATATATATATATATATATATATATATATATATATATATATATATATATATATATAAAGCGGGTCAATGAACAAACAACATAGATGTATTTCGACTTTACTCTAACATTTTTGTTATCTTTCGTAGTTAATCAATAAGATGTCCAAATTGCCTTTTATCACATAGAAAATCACTTTTCAAATCCTTTTATGAATTAAATATATTAAACTTTGACTAATAAAGTAAAAGTAACAATTGTTTTTTAAAAGAAACAATTGTTTTTTCTGTTCAATTGGTATCCAACACTTTTTACCAACCTCATATCTTTGCAAACTTGGACACTCAATTGTTGGGCTCAGACTTGCACTAGAAAATAAGGCTAATAAGAAAGCGTTTACTTTTCCCTTATTCTCTTTTAATTGATATAATTTTGGTTCTAAAAACCTCATTCTTTCTTTTATAATTTTGTTTCTAAAAACCTTGTTCTTTTTTAATTGAGAGATTTACAAATGTCTTTCTTTTCCAATTAAGAGGTTAATTAAGACATTCGATGCTAAACTGTTAGTAAATTTTAGGATCACATTAATCTGAGAGTCGTGTAAACACTTTCAGATTGAAGTATTTCGATGGTTCTATCGAAATCTTAAATCGGATAAAACTCGGATTTTAGAATCGTGAATATGTTTTGTTAGTTATGAAACAGAACCAGACATAGACATGTATATGACCAACAAAAACCGAATTTCGGTTATAACTGCATAACAGTTATTATAACCGCCAAAACAGTTAAAATGACAGGCAAAATATAGGTCCAAAATAACGGGAATTTTATTTTTAAGTACGTTTTTAATATAGCACTTTATACCAAATAGAATTTTATTTTTAAGCTCGACCCCAGCTAGAGGCGCTGCCCCTTGGACCCTGCTACCAGGGGCTGCCGCCCCTGGAACCCCGCTACCGAGGGCGCTGACCCCGGACCCCCATGATTCTGGGCTTCGCCCACGAATGATAATCATAATAATGTCAAAACAAGTGTGCACTCCACACAACCTCCGACTTGTTGAACATTAATCATGATTACACATTGGTCAACTAAGTCAATCCATTACACTTAAATCATATTTGTGATGCAAGATCACCAATAAATAACGTCTAAGACTAATAAAGCTAAAGAGTAAATTGCATTTTTCGTCTCCACAGGTGTAGTTAAAAATGTAATACCCTCCTACTTGAAATAGTTAAGTATGGAGTATTTTTTTTTAACGGATTAAGTATGGAGTATTATATATAGTTCCTAGCATTTTATTCTATTTTATCCCATTATAGTACCGTTGAAACTTGAAAGTTAGTACTTCTCTAGCGTGATAGCATTTTGATTCAAGATTGCAAAAGCATACATGTACGTATGAAAACAAATATACGAACTAAAAAAGTTAAAAAAAAAAAANTAAAGCTTATGTGTTTCAAATCATCTCATCCAGTTTTGCTTCATTGTTTTAGGTGTGTTTCGTCGCTACAGCAAGGTTATATTCAGATGCTTTAATATCAGCTCATCTGCAACAGTTTTTAAGTAGCAGCGGAGACCGAGCTGCGGTTAGGAATTGGAGGTGCGTTGAAAGAATGTTGATAAGTGAAGTTGAAATATCGTTCTACTTGAAAGGTACGGGCTAAGCGCCACATAATATTTTGAATTGATTACCTTGCAAGTTATTGTTGTATTTGCTGAAGCTTTTATTCATTAATGTTTCATTGTAATATTTAGAAAAAAATACTGTGCAATAATTAACAACATAAAACAACGCTCCGCCGCAACGCGGCGGGCCGTTGCCCAACTCGTTGATATAATTTTGGTTCTAAAAACCTCATTCTTTCTTTTATAATTTTGTTTCTAAAAACCTTGTTCTTTTTTAATTGAGAGATTTACAAATGTCTTTCTTTTCCAATTAAGAGGTTAATTAAGACATTCGATGCTAAACTGTTAGTAAATTTTAGGATCACAGTAATCTGAGAGTCGTGTAAACACTTTCAGATTGAAGTATTTCGATGGTTCTATCGAAATCTTAAATCGGATAAAACTCGGATTTTAGAATCTTGAATATGTTTTGTTAGTTATGAAACCAGACATAGACATGTATATGACCAACAAAAACCGAATTTCGGTTATAACTGCATAACAGTTATTATAACCGCCAAAACAGTTAAAATGACAGGCAAAATATAGGTCCAAAATAACGGGAATTTTATTTTTAAGTGCGTTTTTAATATAGCACTTTATACCAAATAGAATTTTATTTTTAAGCTCGACCCCAGCTAGAGGCGCTGCCCCTTGGACCCTGCTTCCAGGGGCTGCCGCCCCTGGAACCCCGCTACCGAGGGCGCTGACCCCGGACCCCCATGATTCTGGGCTTCGCCCACGAATGATAATCATAATAATGTCAAAACAAGTGTGCACTCCACACAACCTCCGACTTGTTGAACATTTATCATGATTACACATTGGTCAACTAAGTCAATCCATTACACTTAAATCATATTTGTGATGCAAGATCACCAATAAATAACGTCTAAGACTAATAAAGCTAAAGAGTAAATTGCATTTTTCGTCTCCACAGGTGTAGTTAAAAATGTAATACCCTCCTACTTGAAATAGTTAAGTATGGAGTATTTTTTTTTAACGGATTAAGTATGGAGTATTATATATAGTTCCTAGCATTTTATTCTATTTTATCCCATTATAGTACCGTTGAAACTTGAAAGTTAGTACTTCTCTAGCGTGATAGCATTTTGATTCAAGATTGCAAAAGCATACATGTACGTATGAAAACAAATATACGAACAAAAAAAGTTAAAAAAAAAAAAAAAAGAAAAAAAAAAAGAAAGTATGATGATGAATTTGACAAGCACATCTGACAAATTAAACTAAAACATTGACTCGTATGTTATATGTTTAGATATGATTAACAAACAAATTATTGATGCAAGTACTCACAAATATGTTATTTTTTAGAAAATGAGAAAGGTTAAGTTTATAGTGGACATATTTTCAATAAAGTTTTACTCTCTTTTTTTTTCATCTAGAAAATCAGTTATATATACATAATATATAGAGTAGCAGGGTATCCACGCGTTGCAACAGTGGGTACTCTATGATTAAAGTGCAGACACGAATAAAATAACAATGACGAGTTGATTAACTTGAGAAAAACAAGAAGAAAATGATCTTGGTCTGGCACGAGTAATCCGTTTTTATTGGTTCCGACGATCCTCTTAGGTTCGTTTTCGGATGGCTTTTATTGGCTAGCCGAACTGGTTGTGACTCCGATTCCTAACTGGTTGAACCCGTTGGTCAGGTCCGGTTTTTAAAACCATATGTACCATCAACTTGGTTTCATATAAATTGTATGAAGTTTTGTGTGTTTTATTAATTTGTACTATATGTATAATGACATGCATTTTTCATTGTAAGGGTGTTTAAAAAATGACATTTGTTAGGTATTTATTTGAAGGCTATTACAAGTTCATAAATTTAAGACACTTAATTTTTTAGTTATAACTTCATTTTTCATTATTAGTAAGTGTATTGCTTAAAATTTTAAGCATTTTATTTACAAAATGTCTAAAATACATTATAAAGTATAGGGGATAGCTTGATTACAATTTTTGTAGTCAATTAACTACAATCATTCACAAAATAATTACACAAACAATGAATTAGGGACCCACAAAAAGAATAAGGAACCTACATTTATAGCACAAATTTGTAGCTAATAGGCTACAAACAATTGTAACTAATGTTAATACAAATATCGCCTAAAAACGTTATTTATATTTTACGATCTTTGCTAAGTTTTGTTAATGACAAAGTACAAACTTTAGCTTATAAAGTGTGTGTCATAACTTAGTATTTACTTCTTTAAAAAGAAAGTGTCACATCTCATCAATGTGCACTTATAGTAAGTTTGTGTGTTTGACCTTCTTTGGTACTTACACATCTTTGGAAGTATTATTCATTGAGTCAATGCATGATATAAATTGATGTGACCTTGTTTGTCTTGGAGGGATTTACTTTGTGTGCAAGTTTGGACATGTCAGGTCTGGCGGAACCCTGGGGGTACACGGGCGAAACCCTTGTGAGGGTGCCGCCGTTTCCGCCAGAGCTGACACTTGTTGTCTATAAATACCAAACAACTTGCACAAAATCCCTCATCACTTTAGGCCATATTATTTGCATATCCTCTCATCTAACTCAGTAACATTTGACTTGTGTGATTCTCTTATGTAGCAAGGAGTTCACAAAGTCATTCGAGAAGTTACAAGTATTCAACTCAACGTTGCAAGACTTGTTATCTTTGTTATGTATAGACTTCGGTAGTTTATACGTTAGTTGTATTATGTGTAACCGGTTTGGTTTAGATGCGAATTCATGCATTATTAGCAGAGACACTTCATACGGACTAGAAATAGTCCACATATCATCACAATAACAGTTTCATACTATTCCACTCGTAGGATTTTCAAACCTACATTTTTAGTACGTTTAACGCTTTACGTAAGTTTATTTTTAACTAAACGTTAACACGCGATCACTAAATGTGATTAACACGTCTGACACTCCCCACAATGATCCTAATACATTTTCATACTCATTATAATGATATAAAAATTATATTATTAATTTACCCGGTGTTTTGAGAATTTTACCGTATTTACCGGTATACGATTAAACTTCCGTCGGTTTTCAATATTTCAACACGACAATTATTTTAACACCCGATTCTCATCGGGAATGTAATTTTATAATTTTTACAACATTGTTATATTCTATTTGGTACCGTTAAATTTTATTTCTAGCAAACTCGGTACCCGGTATTCCTCAAATCTATTAATAAACACAATATAACATGCATTATACATCTAAATCTTCAAAGTCTTCCAACCAAATCCCTCTTTTTCATCCAAATCAGCCCCCCCTCCATACCAATCACTTACAAAATCTCTATAATTCACTAACTCTTCCCCTAAATCAAGGAAAATTGTCTACTCCATTATTTACCTATACTTTTCATCTCATTTTTACACAAGTAACTAAAGAAAGAAAAAAAAAACACATTCTCTCTTTTCTCTCTACATGTGGCTGGTCATCTAACAAAACCAAGCAAGAATCCATAATTTTCTCAAGATCAAGTGATTTCCAAGGTTTATTAGTACTCCTTTTTAGAGTTTTGAAATAAAAACTCAAGGTTTTATAGGTTTTCATCTCCATAAGCTCACTAATCTTTCAAGTAAGTTGTCAAAACTCATTTTCATAATTTCACCAAGTTCTCATGTTATTCATTTGATTTTATACAAGATCTACATGCATGTGTTAGTTTATACCACTCCATTTACACTTTTTATAACTTTTGAGCCCTAGATGTTAGAATGAGTAGATCCTTGTTAGATTATCATGGTGGATGATGTTTAGGAACCCATGACACCCTAAGAAGGTGTATGGTAGGTTATGGGATGATTGGTTGTTGTAGGAATGATTTTTGGACATGTTGTTAACTAGGAAAATGGATTTTTACACTTGTACATAACCTACTGTCCTAAAAATGAAAACGTGGTGAACTCAGTAACTTTTGAGTAATTTTTGGCCAAATATTTAGAAAATACTTTCCGAGACGAAACTATGGCCGAAAACGGGGACAAAAACGGACTTATAACGAAGGAGTTATGATTTTTATATGTTTAACGATAAAAATTGTTTTCCGGAAAATGTGTTTGCTGATGGGAATTATTCATTGGGTCATTTTAGGCGTTTGGCGAAACCTAGGTGACCCGGGTCTCTAAAAACATGTTAGTATTTGTTTACACGAAAGTGTGGATATAAAGAACGTAGAAAACGGACGTATAACGAAAATAAAAGCCACGTTTTAAACTTGATATATACTTATTGTTTTGACAGCTTTTAACATAGAGTATATATATTTCGTACTAAGTATAGTTTTCATGCAACTAAACTTGAAGGGCCGTTTTTCATAACCATAGAGTTCCGTGTCATCACAAGTCACTAACCCGACAACGTAATGGTTTTCAAGGTCTCCTAACGTCGACACACGTGCCTACACTTTATATATATAAATATAAGTTACTTGACTAGTTTTGCGTACTAACTTGAGTACATATTTTACCAAGTGTTACCAACATTGAATTTCGACGACAACTTATATTTTCAAAGTACGAGTGGTATAGGTAACATGTACATGTTCATGCATCATTTCATTTCATAATCTCATGTAGTATACATACATTCATTATTAGGTTGCGGCTAGTTGTTCGTGCCTAGTATTGTCAAGTGTTTCCATTGTTCGGTTCCGATCATTTCATAAGTAATCCGAGTACTTACATCATCACTTGAGGTGAGTTTTCATAGCCCCGTTTTTACATTTATTAATGTTTTCAAATCCCACGGGGGAGAATACATTGCAATCATTTTTATATACGAACCAAGGTATCAAATTCATTGTACAATAGGTTAAGTTACCTCATATGCCAATTGCAAGTCCCCTATTATCATGGACCGTTAATTATATATAAGCGAGGGTGAGTGGATAGATCTATTGAGGGTGACGCCTCCATCCGTGTTGGTCATACCAACGTCCGTTAGCGGATGCATTTCATTTTATCATACTTAGAGTGTCGGCATAACACTCTCTTGAGGGGCATCTCATTTGGTCTAGTTTCGGGGTCATGAGCTTAAGGCTATTGTACTTCATTTTATGTGACTTATGTCATACTGATTATACTTGTGGTTTCGTATAACAACATTTATAAACCTATGATTTCTCACCAACTTTATGTTGACCGTTTTAAGCAATGTATTTTCAGGTAATTGCATCATCATGGACATGCATATGGATCACCATTTTGAAGTCGCGGCGTCGACTTGCATCACGTTTTCATGCATTATTTATCGTTTGATCAAACTTGTACTTGTTTTCAAAACTTTGCAACTTACATTGGACTATGTTGTTAAACTCTGATTTTTTTTTTTTATGATATCAAACGTGTATTTTCTAAACGACACTTTAGGTCGTTCAATATAATCTTGTGATGGGATGCCATGAAAGTTACACCCGGGAATTCAAATCCGCTGCCCATAACAGGTAAATTCAGGGTGTGACAGCATGTTGCTTATGTGGCAGTCCAGTGGCGTTGAGGATGAGTTTCGAATGAATATGTGGCATTGATGACGTCATGTACATCCTGTGATATATATGTTATATATATATATATATATATATATATATATATATATATATATATATATATATATATATATATATATATATATCTACCTCCTATATAATACAAGCTTGTCCTATTATTTCTCCCTCAAAAATACTAATCAACTGACACGTGGCATCTCCTAAATTCTAATAGCCGTTGATTGATTTTACACAATTTTGGGCGGAAAAACTCACCAGGCTTCATTCCATTATTTCCCATCTCTCAAAAAACTCACACACACAATTAATCCTCTCACCCTCTCTCACAAACCCTAACATATTAGATTAGATTCATGGAACTTCAATATTTATGATTTTCATGGTTGTTTCCATCGAACAAAATCATTTCCATGGAACACACGCATTTGTTATCAGAATCAATTTTCGATAACAAAGATTAGTAATTTCTATTCCACAATCCATTTGGTATTCCCAAAAAAAAACACCATCAAAAAACACATACGGGATCCCCATTTTCGAATAAACCCTAACTAAAAAACACAACATCAATTGATCAAGAACCCTCAATAAATAAAAATCATATCCGTAAAAAGGGAGCGTGTTCCTGTGGAATAGGTGGGCCGATTATTGCGGGCAAATTATTCCGGTGACCTAATTGCACCTAATTCGTGCTACTATCAATTAGCAGGAACTGCCTGAAAAATATAGCGCTGGTGGTCCATGGTAGTTTGTTGGATTGTTATCCCTATTTGACCCGCCAAGACATGACAGTGTCGAGACCATTCGTAGAGCTCTAAATCTCGGTGTAAACGTCAAGATGATTTAATGGTAATCATTATATTTACTGATTATGAAATATAAATAGTGCACACTAATTGTTTGATTAAATGTCAATAAAACTATGTTTACCATTCATATGTGATAGTGAAGAAAAGCCGCATCACACATGTACGGTAAAACTGTTTTCTTTGTAAAAAGCTCTAATTTAAAAGATACAATGATCATTATATAATAAGCAACTCAATTATGCAATTATAAACGTACACAGGTTCTTACATGTTCAGGTTCTTACATGTTGAGGATGATGATGGCATTATTCATAATGATCAACAATGGATGTCATGATTAGGTACGTGTTGTTTCACTTAAATACCAGATGACACTTCTTATGAGGTATTTGCTCTTCTTTTAGTTTTGTTTATCATTTTCATTATGCAAAATTTGAAGTTTGTGTAATTTATTTGTGTATTGATTCATCTAAATGCACAAATGTCATATGCAAATTTACTTCCCCTATGACATTAATTAGAATCCATTTTATTATAAGCTTTAAATATGATCATAAACTAAATAATAAATAAACTGTTACCGTTGATTATAATAAGAAAACTAATATTGGTACACACTAATGTTACAAAATTAGGGATAAAGAATTAAGGCCTATGTGTGACCAATGTGACCCATTGCCTTTTGTTTTTTATTTGAAACGTTTGAGTTAAAAGACGATCCAATCGACCCATTCCTATGCCAATGTGTACCAGTTTATGAAAAACTAACATAAATGTAGTGCAACGCAATTGGATAAGTATGTACGGGATTAAGTTACAACAATAATCCGGTGAGTAAGTATTCGTTTATACAAACTCAAAGAAAACAAAAAACATGTAACTCAGACTAACAAAGTGGTAGTTCAGATTTAAAGATCTTAAAAACTTATGGTTAGAAGTTTTTTTGCTTGGTCCTTGACTTCTTTTAAATGAATTTTGTTTTAATCCTTTAATTTGTTTGCCCTTAAAAAAAATCATTTAATTTGTTTTGTTGGATGTTTAAGTGCATTATAATATGATAAACTTATATAAGCCTAAAAGTCTTTAAATAAGCAGGAAAATTGGGGCTTATGAAATATAAGCCTAAATTAAATAAGCTCATAAGCTCACATATAAGCTTAAACAAACACCCCCTTTGATGGTATCGAGGTTCGTAGGCTACTTTTTGTTCTACATTTTGTTGCAACTTTATTCTACTACATCTGTTTATTTCTTATTCTTATTTAGGAGCTAACAACTAATGTTTTATCTATGTATTCAGAGGCCTTTGAAAGCTCTTGACAAGGATATACTTTGGGAATTCCAACAAAAGAAAATTGGTAAACTCTCCACATTGAACTATAGAAAATAATGGGTCATTATGTATGTCAACTTTGTAAATTTGATTGCAACTATTGCAAACGGCTGTATTGATCTATTATTAGCTCCTGGTAATTGTGACTCCATTTAACTTTTTTAACTTTAGTCAACCTGTAGCTAATGACCGTGTAACATTTTTATATTAGGTATTGTCCACAACCTCAAATTGTTCTTTGAACTTTTCTGTTAAGTGTGAGAGATCTCCTGACAAGTCTGAAGTTGGATTATGAACAAGCAATATCGACTGAGACCGACACTCAAATTTCTTAATGTGACCCAACTGAAGTGACCTGTGCAGAGAGGTTGACCAAAATGAAAGGTAATTTGTGCGGAAAAACTTCAATACGAGATCTAATGTGTGCCAACAAGGTATGGTTCTCCTAATAGTTTTGTTTAGTGGTTGTGTTAAAAAGATATAATTTATATTTTTAATTATTATACAATTGAACCAGAGAATTCAACCTTTTTGCATCTAACTTATGGAATCTCATTGTAGATGTTTTTGTGTGGTATTGTTTTTTTACTCTTCAATAGGCCTAGAAATTTGTCTACAACTACCTGATGATGTCACCAGTACCAGCCTAGAGCTTTAAGAGATACTAATGTTTAGTAATGTAAATGTACCTCTAATAGTCTAATCTTGAAATTGATTAGCAATTGATCGTTGTTATATCGTGTATATTGCATTCGAATGTTTTTGTATATGCACTCATAACTAAGCAATACGAGAAGCCCCATCATGATATAAGTAATGTACTTCGTATTCTCAAGATTAGAATTACATTATAAGGGTTCATTTTATGATTTGTTTGCTTATTTATTTATTTATTATTATTTTTTAATAATTTGTTTAATTATTCAGGGTTAGGAATTGGGCTTTGGCAAAGTGGCCACACATATTGAATATGCTCTTAACATCTTAATTTCGTTGAGACATCAACATGTAGAACGATACTGTGAATATACATGCATCTATGTCTACAAGGTACTACCCCCTCTTTATCTATACCATTCGCTTTTGTACATGTGCAAAACTTGAAATGACTCACTGCACGTAAATCTGAAATACTTGTGCTATGAAACTTTTTATTATTGTCAAATAAATTTTTATTGTCTAACAATTAATGTTGTATGACCTGTTTTGACCAAGATATTGTCACCCGTTTTAACCCATCCTTCTAACGGCCCATGTCCATTTACCTTCTATATCTTTGTATATCTGTGTTCTTCATTGACTAACATAGTTTATTTACAACCTTAATGTTTGTTTATGTTAACTACTAATATGTAGAGAATTAGAGATTAATCATTGTTCAGATTTGACTAAACACTAATGACCAGGTCTTTTGAGAAGTAAGAGAACTTAAAAAGGTAGGATAATGCTCATAATTGATGGCATATTTTTTTAAATATTTTAAAACTTTAGGCATCATAATAAAGACTACCTGAATCTACCCATTGTTATGCATGCTATACTAAAACACTAATAGTTAACTTTGGCTTAAAATATCACTTTTAAGATATGTAAATCCAAACACCCCCATTGGACGTCAGTGACGTTTGAAGCAGCCCTAACCCAACTTCACCCGTACCACCAGAAAAGTACCCATTTTGTGTTTTTGACCCATTACTCAACAAACTACCCTCGAGCCGTACGGATACATTGAGGCGTCTTATAGCTCAAGTCGTTCGGGCGAGTATTTCGATTGTTTCAATTTGAGTGTCCATAAGGGGTGCTTTATCATGTTTTTGTTGTTTGATTAATTTTGATTCATTATTACTTTGAAACAAATTGTGATATCTATTCTTTGGCCACAGGTGCTCTGCATGAGCAGATTAGGAGGTACCAGTGTTGCTGCAGGCGCTGCTAATCCCATGGCTGCTGAGGTACAAACATGTTCTCTGGCTATTTATCATGATAAAAGTTGTTATTATGACACCTTATAACCATCTTACAATAATATTGTTTCAACTGATGTACTAATTTGAACATTTAAATTAAGGACCTTTGGATGATTTATTTTATTTAATAATTTTATTACAATGATGATATTAAACAAATATCTTCAATCTGTTTTTACTACAAAAGAATGTAATAACTTAGCATACAAATGTAATAGGTGTGAAAATTGTCTACGAGAGATTCCTTGGATATGTCACCACAGGATGAAACATCCATCTTGGCCAATGATGCAACAATTGTTGATATGAAGGTACATCATTTCATTATGACAATTTTGAGTTTGTCTTTACTTAACTTACCTTTTCCTGTAACTAGATATGCCTTTTGAATTTTTGAGTCAACTTGTGATTGTATAATGGTCAATCTTGAGGTCAAAATGCATGTCTGTGTATGAACCATTATTAGCTATCTTGAGATTAGATGTCTGGGTTGGTAATGCGTCACTTTTAGACTTCTGGTACGGGAGAAAATGGGCTTGCAAATGGTATCCCGATATTGATTAACCACAACCGAAGTCAACCCATTTAAAAATAAACGGGTCAAATATGCCACGTTTGTTGAATTTTTTTGCAATTACTGGATTTTGAACATCTACTCTTCGTGTGTTACTATAAAAGTGATTTAGGCATATAAATGAATTTTATGCGGCTTTCGACTCATTTTCCATAGTGACCTTACGTTTTCAAGTAGGTTGGGCAAAATGTGACTAAGTGAGTATGTTTCACTGACTGATTGAAACTGAATTCACATGTCAAACTTTTTCGGTTTAAAACAGGCATAATAATGATGGTAATCAAGGAAACTTTTATTAATTAAATATCAGGGGAACCATAGTTTTTCCCTTTGAATGACTGTCATATGATGAAATTTTGTTGTTAGTGTTGTAAAGCTATGATCTTTTAGTTAATGCGTGTTGTAAAGTTATGATCTTTTTGGTTAATTTGAACGAATCGCTTGTGTTACTACATAAAATTAAAAATTCGAAAGGGGAAATGGAAGATCCCCTGGATTGATAACTCAGGTACTGCTTACTGCATTCACACACATGTTATCGTTGGAAATAATTGTATTGTAGTGGTTTCCAAAAGACGGGTCAGATATTTTGGGTAATGGGTCAAAGTAGATATCTGTTTGCTACGGTTTAGGTTAGGCTAATCTTGAACACTTTTCCCATGATCTTTTATTCATTTTTCATGAACACATACTGTGTCATTAATGATTACAGAAATTCAATGTATTTGAGTGGATCAATAACCATCTAATTTTGTTTTCACCAACAAAGATGTTTGTCTAGGCTTTTGTATGGCAACATACACAGATACACAAACTATGGCCTGCGAAATCGGGAAGTTGGGTAACTTTTCCAAAGGCGTACTTTTTTAGTATGGGTTGGACGAACATAATATTTCATGCTTATTTGTTAAATTCTTATATGAATGATTTCTGATTTTTACATTATTAATAACATTATACTATTACAACAATAGTCTTTGTTGTATTTAAATTTTTTTGGTGAATGCAATTGTATAGCATTAAAAATACAAGTAGGACGTCTATCGAACACACTTGCCCGTTTGACTATCGAGATATAACATTGCTAAACCAATCTATCTACATATAACACTTGTGAAAATTGACATCTCTAACTTTTAGCTTAATTATGATTTGGGCTTCAAAATCATAAAAAGAAGCATTGGAGAAAGTAGGGAAAGTAAAAAAAAATGCAAGAGGAAGAGGTGGTTTATTTGACACATTGTCATTACATTCATTTACCTAAACTTTTTATATTTGTGTAAATATTAACGTCAACTATAAAATGTGCTGGAAGCACAAAGGGCAAGAGAGGGATGTGAAAAGAGGGATAGAGAATGAGGTTAATACTCTGCTATCTTTGTTCTATAATCTTATAAGATAAGATGCTTATAGTACATTTCTTTGTTGCTATTACAGGTCATCCATGGATGGAGGAAGACTAAGGATTAGGCTTAATATGTTGTCTAACTATGCTCGAGAGAGCTAATCAGTAGTGAATCCATGCTGACCATTGAGAAACTTTATAGCACTAATACAGAAAATTTGTGTGAGGATGGACAGACTTCTGTGCATGCTTTGCTTGATTTCACTCTTGATGTCAAGAAAATGATCTGCTGTTATGAGTCCCAGTAAAAGAGTTAGGTATGTAATTTTCCGTCATAATCATGGTGCAAAATTTTCTAATAAGTTCTATTTAACTTTACTATTTATTTACAGTTACTTTTGCGCAATCACATATTTAGTTTTTTTTAAACATCTTAAGCTTTGAAGAGGATGTTTTATTCATCTGGTTATTAGTAAATAATGCTCTCTGATGTAAAGGTTAATTAACTATAGGTTACACCACTTGATTAATTAATTATATAATTTGCTAAATATATATAGTAGACAAGTTTTATCATGAAGTTGGAGATAATTTGATAATTTAGATTTTCCTTCAAATGTTAGTTGTTTATCTGCTAATTGCATATTTTGAAAGCCGAAAATAGTGTTTGGATTAAGGAAAGTGCTCATTCTTATCATCTTTACTGTTTGTTGACATCATATCCTTACTTTTTGGATCAGGAAAAGTGCTTATTTGCTATCTTAGTGGTTTTTGGATGTGTGTCCTCTTAGTGACTGTGGATTCAAATAGGCTCATTTGCATACAATAACAACGTGGCTTTTCGTTTGTCGAGTTTTAATCCAACTATTTTTGTACATGCGATTGAGTAACAAGTATGAAGATTGTCTTGGAGGGTTTTTGGGATTGATTTTTTTAGCCTATGTTTATTGTTTATTATTGAGTGTGCATTGCGTCTTATACATAATGAAAGCATTTTTTGCCTTTTTGTATTGGCAAGTGCTTCTTGCTTTATATTATCAGATTTTGAGAAAATAGGCATAGAGGGAGGTTCTTATTTCACTCACATGTGATCAGATAAGCAAAGAAGGTTTGGTATTGAACTTTCTTTAGTTCTTGAATTAGTTGGGAGTTATATATGTGGTCATTGTGCATTAGGTAAGAATTTGGTCCATGCAAGCTAATTATTATAAATCCCTCAATTTGTGCATGCCTTAATGGCGCTAATATGTTGTTTTATAGAAGGTTGTAGTTTTTGGTGATAATGTACCAAAGGATAGTGCTACTATGGCAATGGAAGCTAACAGATTGTGCGTAGCTGGAACATGAAATTATTAGATTTTGGTGATAACGTACCAAAGGATTATGACGAAGGTAAAGATTGTTGGGCTTCTCTTTCAGAATCGGACGAAGATCTAGAAAATGATGATGCTAATGAATAAGGTATATTACTATTTTAGTATATCAATTTTGAAGATGGTCATCAAGTTTATATTTTTTTTGGTTGAAACATGTTGTTTTTAGTGTGTTTCGGGACGAGTTGGTTGAGGTTAACCCACAAACAAATACATTTCCCATTTAAAATACTTGATGTGTTTAATATAATCACAACAACTATAATGTTACATTAACAATCGAATGTTTCTAAATAAAATGATATTGGGTGTTGTGAGCATTAAAAATAGCTCCCCCACCAACCAGTTTCACGGCTCTTTCTTTGGTTTTCGATTTGACCCGTTAGAGATTATAACCCAGAACATTTGACCCTTGAGTAAATGGGTGGAAATGGCCCGCTATTGTTTCAAGCATCATTCGGTGTTATTTTTAAAGTGTTATTTGATAGTGGTCAAGTATTTCTCAATGTTCTAATGCTTCATGGTACTTATCTTCAGAGCCTACTGTCGAAGAGAGTAATAAGACACAAGAGCATTCTAAAAGGTACATGACTGTTTTTTAAAAATGTTCTCATCCCCTTTAATACTTATTTTTGCTTTTCTAATATAAAGTGCTTTCTTAGCTATAGGACAAACAAAGAGAATGACGATAGAAGTTGAACCAAGTGACATGAAATTATCAAAGTTGCTACTTGAACTAACTCCCCTGGTCTTGAGTTTACTTGTCTTTTTTGAACTTTAAATTACTCCATGTATTTTGTGTGATGAAGATGTGTATTTTGTGTGATGAAGATGTTTAATGTTATTATTTTATTGATAATTGCATGTTTATTTTATTCATTTTCGTCTCATGAGACTGCATGTTCATACTTATATTACTATTAATTTTATCGTATAATCAAATTCATAAAGCTAGCCGCCCCAACGGGGCGGGCCTAAAATCTAGTATATATATATATATANACAAACAAAGAGAATGACGATAGAAGTTGAACCAAGTGACATGAAATTATCAAAGTTGCTACTTGAACTAACTCCCCTGGTCTTGAGTTTACTTGTCTTTTTTGAACTTTAAATTACTCCATGTATTTTGTGTGATGAAGATGTGTATTTTGTGTGATGAAGATGTTTAATGTTATTATTTTATTGATAATTGCATGTTTATTTTATTCATTTTCGTCTCATGAGACTGCATGTTCATACTTATATTACTATTAATTTTATCGTATAATCAAATTCATAAAGCTAGCCGCCCCAACGGGGCGGGCCTAAAATCTAGTATATATATATATATATATATATATATATATATATATATATATATATATATATATATATATATATATATATATATATATATATATATATATATATTCGATTTTAATAGGTTACACATTTTCTTATTTTGTGTGATGATTTTCATCTTGTATCTTAATTTATATTACGATGTTGTAGTATAATGACTCCATGCATACGTACAGAATGACCACATATCAGATTTGAATTCATGCATGCACTACATATTTTACTCTTGTTTTAACTCCTCTATTTCATGCATATATGTTACCTATATCCATAAGTTTCAAAGTTTTACTTTTACATTTTATATTCGTTGGCAGTTCCCTCCATTCAAACTTCGAGTCTACCAAATCTTGTTACATCGCATGCTGGTATGTGTGAAAATACATCCCTTTTCTTGACCAAATTAAGACCAAAAAGACCAAAAACCGACCAATATATGTGTTTTTGTATTTTTGTTCATGCAGGTAAGAAATATATGAGAAACGGACAAAAACGAGCCAAAAATATCAAAAACGAGCACGGGAAATGAAAAATAGTGAAGAACCGGAGCTGGGAATGCTTATAAAGTCAAAAGAAGCTCAAGAAGTCAAATCAAGCCCTTAAAGAATCATGGAAAAGACAAAATTGGCCCTTGATAATATTATTAAAGATGGCAGAAGCAGTCCTTGAACTTTCAGAAGTTACAAATTAGTCCTTACACTTTTATTGCCTAAACTAAATCCTAAACTACTAATGATTTTTACTTAACTAAATTATAAACCCAAAACTACACCAAATAAACCTTACTCAAAAGCCCAACACCCTTTTGCATAAACCTACTGGCCCAACAACACAAAGCCCACTCCCCTTTATTCACATAACCCGGTCCAATGTCCAAAATAAAATAAAAAATTGACCCCCGCCCTTTTTACCCACTATATATCTTCCTCCCAAAATTCACCCTGCACCAATAATTGTTACCTCGTACCCAATCAAGAAACCTCGTACCCTCTAGACTCTTCTGCCAACCATCTGATCCTCATCCTGCGTGGCTCAATTGAAGCATTCCATTGGGCAGAACATACTGGAAGAGTCGAATGGATAAGAGTGATGGGATTCAAGAACTTTCTGGTGGGATTTGAATGAATTGCTACGAATTGGCTTCTTGTATCTTCTGGCAAGCTTCCCACCGCCTCTGTTAGGCTATAAATATAGAGCCCTACCTCATGGTATGGGTGTGGAGGTTTAGGAGTAGTTTAGGTCTAGGATTTAAGTAGCAAATTAGGGTTTACTTTAATGTTCTTTGTAATGTTTTAAAGCTTTTTTAATGTAATCTTGTCTTTCAATTTAATAAAAGTTACTGTTTTGTTTAAATTACTCTTAAAACCGTTTATTGCCTTATTAGTTATAAGCTCTAAATTCCTCTAACTTTTTTTCTGCTTATCTCTTTATAGTAGTGATGAGACGAAAAGTGTTACGCTTTTAGGGGGTCATTTAAGCCCTAATTCGTATAAATGTGATCAAATATTGCCCTAAATCGTTCCTTTTGTCATTTTAGGTACTTTTGAGAGGAATTCTGGAAAACATGCATATTTGGACGTTTTTGGAGCATAAAAGTGAAGAAAACGACAAAGTCTCAAGAAAGCGGAAATTACAACCTGACAGCGTCAGGAGTCACAAGGTGACGCCGTCAGCAAGGATGACAAAAGAGTGGAATTCAATTATCAAACGACAGGCCAGAAAGTTTTGAAGATTTAAAAGGCGACGGCGTCAGGCATTAAAAAGTGTAGGCCGTCTGGTGTTAAGTTAAAAAGAGACGGCCCAGAAGTATTTACAAGCTGACCACGTCCCAAATGGATCTAGGCCATCCGACAACCCTAATGTCGACGGGGTGATGGCGTCAGAGTCTAAAAGCTGACGCCGTCCCAATGTATTTTCTATATATATTTTCCAAATTTTCATTCATTAGTGTGGAACGTTGTGGAGAACTTTTAGGGCAAACCCTAAAGACGAATTTCCGACAACCCTTGGAACCCTAGCCATTAATCAAAGATAAGTCTTCACTTTAATTCAATCAATATGTTTATGTGTTGGTTGTCTATCTATCTTGCTTGTCTTTTGATTAACATGAGTAGCTAAATTCTCTAGTGTTTGCTTAGATCTAATGAAACCTAACTATTGATTATTGGTTGATTGATGTGTGTTGTTGTTTGTTGGGATGATTGTTTCATC
>LBNU01015684.1:37579-68518 GCA_014162995.1 Artemisia annua
AGTGACACAACATGTAGGTTAAAGGTCACGATGTAAGCAATGTCGTCTTACCTCGAGTCAAACATGGAATCAAGTAATATTGACCTTGGTCATATGTCTTGAGTCATGAATCTTTAATTAAATCAATCAAATGTGATAAAAATAAGCTTTTGGACATTAGAGTAAAACTACAAGGTTTAACAAATTAGACCTTTCAAAAATAGATTGTGTGAATGTAGTGTCAACAATCGAAAGAATCTTTGATAACAAAAGCAAGCTCCAAAAGCAAGAAATTATCACTCAAAGGCATTCCTAGTTACTTTCTTGTTCTCAATAGTTACGTATTCGATGACTTGTCAAGAATGAGATTAGTAAATCCGTAGGTAAAACTAAACATAAAGAAATGTTTGGAAGACTACTTGTTTCCATAACAATTAGATTCGACATTATGTTTGGTGCTTATCTATGTACACGTTTTAGAAAAGAATCTAAAACATCCAATTTGGAAGAGAGTGTTTGGATGCGTCAAAAGAAACTACACAAAGAATTATGGTATCCCAAAAGAAGGGGAATAGAAACCATAAGTGTACACCGAGTCGAATTATGACGGTAATTAAGATAAGAGAAAGAGCACAAGTTGTACTTGCACTTTTATTCTTTATTACCAAATGATTCTCAAAGGAGTCTAAAGTTTTCAAAATGACATTGGACGAAGAAGCATGTCAACAAACTCCTTGAAGATCAAGCAAAACTCACGCCAACGACGGATCCCCTCATTTCAACAAAGGAAGCGTCAACTTCAGCGTCTATCCAATCCATTACGCTCTTAGAATGACATAATGAGATTCATCATCTTAGAATTGGTAAAAATGTTCATTGAGGAACATCTCAACCATTATCGTTCATTCCGATAACCACATTGGTAGACACCCATTCAAAACCCCGTGGGTTAGGATCTTTCAACTTTCCTAGACCTAGTTTAGGACTTGTGAAACCTAAAACCTTAGGATTGAACACTAGAGTTTTGATCACGATAATCACAACAAAATTCCTTTGCTTTGCTGCTGAACTGGCGGAACCCTCAGCCCATACGGGCGGAACCAAATATTTGGTTCCGCCGTATCCACCGAACCAGCAGTTGCTTTTATCTTGTATTCAAAACCAAACACCCCATCAACTCACTCATCCACTTTTCAAACAGCAAAAACCTCTAAAAAAAAACACATAACCCCACGAATTTTAGGGCTTCCATTCCAATCTCTTCAAATCCAATCAACTTTGTAAGTGTTCTAATCATAATTACAATCTTGATTCATGTATAACATTTTCATTAACATTCATTAACTAGAATTTTAGGGTTCATGCATAAAACTTTTTGATTCATGAAAAACATTGGTTGCAAACCAATCATGTCTTCCATTAGTTAAGGAAGTGTACTCTTTGTTTATTGAGTTAATTTTGAGTGTCATTTTGAAATACCAAACACACCTAGTGCATTGTCTCTAAAGATAATTTTTATCAACTAGGATGTTAGTTCCATAAGGACATAACTTTTCGCCACATTGTTAAAACAAATGAAAAACGTCTTTGAAGCATCACTTGCATATTGTCTCTTGAATGCTAAAGGGGATACATAACTAATATGTATTTTCGGGTACATTTAATCGAAGATAAACTCAATTAGGAGCGTTTTGGTTGTCTTTTGTTTTTCTAACAAAATGTGCATAACAAAACAATTTGGTCATCTAAACGAGTCAAGATAACCAAGTCTCCACATCCGTTTGCATATAGGAATACATTAGAACATCTACATTGTTAAAGGTCGTTAACATAAGTCTTTGTGTTTTTCTAGGAATCAACATGCCTCTCGCGAAATTCTCTGATCACAAGGAAACCCTTAAGTACCTACCGAAACACCATAAGACCAAAGGACTTGATAAAGATCAAGTAGAGACCTTTAAGGCTTTAGAAAAATGGTACGTTCATGAAGGTAGAACCATTGATCCGACTTTTCTAGAAGGTACATCCATTAGGCAAAACTTCGCCACAATCAACTTTGATTGTCTCCTTGATATCAATGAGTCAATTTGTCCTAGGTTCATCTTAGAATTCTATGCAACCATAACCCTCGATCTAGACGACGATGGTGAGATATTTGTGGATTTCTCAACCAACCAAACACCTCACCACATCCGATTAACGGACTTTGGAACAATGCTTGAAGTACCTAGTAGTGGTATGTGTCTCTACACGGATAAGTGGCCCCTTTCAAGCCTAGATTCTATTGAGCGTTTTGCTCCATATCATCACCCTCTTGTTGATAAGGAAGTTATTCGAGAACATCTCTTTGTTAGGACCTCCAACACTAGGAAAAATCATTCGGGAAAAGATGTGAACAAGGATCCCTTTAGTATGGAGCTTAATGAGCTTAAACCACAATTTAAGAAATGGGAAGAGATTCTTAGGGCCAATGTCATAAGTTCCATAGGGAATAGAGATCATGTCAACACTTGTCTTAGTTACATGCTCTATAGCATTTCCACCGGTCAACCCTTTAACTTAGCCTACTACCTAGCCAAAAGAATGGCCGACATACCAATAGTAGGAACAACCGCTCTTCCTTATGGAATGCTTCTTACTCGCATCTTTAGAGCCGTCTCTCCGATTCCTCCAAACAATAGGGGAATTAGTCCTGACTACAATCTTGTAGATCACATATTCGTCCCTCTAAGTGATAAGAGAGTGTTCAAAGTTAAAGGAAAACGCACTCGCTCTCCTTCACCGTCATCATCATCATCCGACATGAGTGAAGATGGAAATCTTCCAAATTCAAAGCTTGCACCCTTAGACTACCTTCAACAACTTCCCACAATACCTAATGAGTCCGAAGAGTTCAAGCAAACAAAAGGAATGTGGAAGTGCATGGCAATGGGAAAGATAAAGAAGAAGTTGGATAGCTTATGTGACAAAGATTAAGGAGTGTTTGGCACTAGATGTTTTTAGAGCGGTGTAGATGTTAAACTTTGTGTTTCTTGTTAAACTTCATTGTTATTTGCTTGTATGCTTATTACTTGAGTTTGACGATGTTTATGTCTCATTATTTGCGTTGAATGATGATATGTGGTTGTTGATTTTTCATGTTTATGTTATTATTACTAAATATGGAAATGTTCGTTAGCCCCCGGTCTAAGTCCAATAAGACGAGTGTCTTGACGTCAAATTTTTGTATTTCCTAACCCGCTATACATTATATTTATAATTTCAAGAGTTTTCGAAAAATTTGAAAATCGTCTTACAGGTCAAAACGGTGGACTGCCTCATTTTTTAGGCTTGGCGGAACTGGCGGCACCCTCACCAGGGTTTCGCCAGTGTATTTTCTGGGCAAACACAGTTTTCACCCAACGGAAATGGCGGCACCCTCAAACGGGTTCCGCCTTGTATCCCAAGGGTTCCGCCAGTCACTGCAGAAAAATGGTCTTGTTTTTCATAATTCCATAAATCATAAAACATCTAAAGCTTTCCTTTAGTGAGAAACTATCTTCCTAACACTTCATCAAACACATCAAAACCATTTTTACCCATTAGAACCATTTGGAAGCCACTTCCCGCCAAAATTCAAATTCAAAAACCAATCAACCCAAGGAACCCTCACAAAGGATCCTTCAAACCTTTGCAACACCCCAAACCAAAATATCTTCCATAAACTCATAGCATTGAGTGCTTATGGTGATCTTTCACTCAACCCAACTCCATTGGATTAACTTCCAATGATTTGACAAGCCTTTGGTCAAACTCCAAATCATTACAAACCTCCATCTTTATATGGTTGAACATCAAATCCAAACACCCATCTCATGACATGTTTATCCTATAAATGTGATCATCTTTGAACAAACCCAAGACTCACACCAAAACCATTTCTTCACCCAATCTCAAAACTCAAACTAACCAAAGAATTGAGATGACTAAGTCCAACACCTCATCCGAAACATCAAGAAAACACACTAGGATTAGTGTAAAACCTTGTTGCTTAACCAAAACCACCAAATCAACCTCATCATCGTCAAGTGAGTCATCATTTGATATTTCCGCACCCATCCAAGATTATTTCAACATCACAACACCAACACCTTGGAACACCAACATAACCACCTTTCAAGATTTACTAAATCTTGCAACTCCACCATTTTCTCCCGAACATGGGAATGAAAACATACCCACTTCACAACCAAGTGATTTAACATCACCTTTTCAACAAACTCAACCTCCATCACCTAGATCACCGATGGAACGTTTTCAAACACCTCCAACATCACCATTACCCTATTTGGAAACCTTAGAAAACTTTTCACCAAATGAGTCAAACCCTCCATCGTTGTCACGTTTTGACACACTTACCCAAGATGGAATACCTCATCTACCTAGACTTAAACCAAAGGAGTCTTTGGAAGATGGACCTCATCACCCATCCTTGATCGAAGGTTTAGCTTACCGTTATGCTAGACCCTCAATTTTTCCACAAGATCAAGGTCATTCATACCCACAATCATTTGTATTCCATCCCGTTTACAAATTCATCCATGACCCTATTGATGAAGAACCAAGCCTTCGTCATTACACCCAACAACAACAACCACCACAAGAGTCTTTCCTAAATCTTGAGTCAACAAGTATAGGAAACCAAAACACCCCTCAACCATCCACCTTTGCTCCATCGAGCACAAATGAAATCCCATTTCCACGACCCCGACATGATTGCGGAAATTGTGAGAGAACCGCTCACATCACCGAAAGATGTCGAACGGAAATCGAGGAGTTAACCTACGAAATGAGGTTTATCTTAAACCACATTTTGGACCGTCTAGAAACCTTGTGTCAACCACCACAAGTCTAGAATCTCCACTCGTTGGACCACAAAAACTACAAACCAACAAACCAAGAGAGCTTCTCTTCACCCACCACCGAAACCAAACCCGCTACATCTTAAAACAAACGTTTTCCTCCACCAAACAACCTTACCCTTGTTTTTGGAAAATGTTTCTCATTAAGGAAAGTGATGTTTCCTTTTTAAAAGATGTAGGATTTTATTTTCTGTGTTCTTTTTCTTTTGTCTTTTATTTTTAGAAATAGGATGATTAATTACATCATTTCTTGTCTTTGACTTTCTAAAGTCGAATTTTACGTGAAATGAATTTTATTCTACCATAAGATATGCTTTGTTTGGTGACCATTGAAGTATTGTGTTTGCACTATACCTTGTTTTGGTTAAATGTATATCTTGTATTTCCTACACTAACTTTCTTTTGTAGGAAAATAACTCATGACTTCCTTCCTTGATACTCCGAATTAGGGGAGTAACATTCAAGGGGGAGTATGAGAGTTGCATCATTACGCTTCACAACATGTTCTATACTTGTTTTGTGTGGCCACTAACCTCTCTTTTGTAGGTTCAAAATCCATGACTTCATCCTTGATACTCCAAGTTAGGGGAGTAATGTTCAAGGGGGAGCATGTAAATTGGAACTAACCTTTTTCTTTGTAGGTTCAAAATCCATGTCTCCTATCTTGGCACTCCTACTAGGGGGAGTTTTGTCCAAGGGGGAGCACGTGAATAAGTTCCGCTACGCTACTCTTCTTTTTGTTTCGACAAAAAGGGGAGAAGTTTAACTTGTTTTCATTTTTAACATTTTGCACTTCTTTTTATTATTTTCATAAAACAAGTTTTAAACTTTATAAGACTTAGCACTAAACATAGTGACTTACTTATAAATAAAGTTTACATTTTGTCATCAACAAAAAGGGGGAGATTGTTAATACAAATATCGCCTAAAAACGTTATTTATATTTTACGATCTTTGCTAAGTTTTGTAAATGACAAAGTACAAACTTTAGCTTATAAGTAATTCATCACTTTAGTTTTAAGTCTTGTATAAACTAGACTTAACATTTCTTTTTAAATATAAACATAGTTTTTATTTCTTTAAAAAGAAAGTGTCACATCACGTTAATAGAAAGTTTTTGTGTTTGACCACCTTTGGTTCTTACACACTTTTGGAAGTATTCCACATTGAGTCAATGCATAAGTTGATGTGACATTGTGTGTGTCATAACTTAGTATTTACTTCCTTAAAAAGAAAGTGTCACATCTCATCAATGTGCACTTATAGTAAGTTTGTGTGTTTGACCTTCTTTGGTACTTACACATCTTTGGAAGTATTCTTCATTGAGTCAATGCATGATATAAATTGATGTGACCTTGTTTGTCTTGGAGGGATTTACTTTGTGTGCAAGTTTGGACATGTCAGGTCTGGCGGAACCCTGGGGGTACACGGGCGGAACCCTTGTGAGGGTGCCGCCGTTTCCGCCAGAGCTGACACTTGTTGTCTATAAATACCAAACAACTTGCACAAAATCCCTCATCACTTTAGGCCATATTATTTGCATATCCTCTCATCTAACTCAGTAACATTTGACTTGTGTGATTCTCTTATGTAGCAAGGAGTTCACAAAGTCATTCGAGAAGTTACAAGTATTCAACTCAACGTTGCAAGACTTGTTATCTTTGTTGTGTATAGACTTCGGTAGTTTATACGTTAGTTGTATTATGTGTAAAAGTGATCGGTTTGTATTTTAGGCCTCAAAATACATAGTGTGTAGGGAGTGGTTGTACCCTTGGTAAAGAACTCGACATCTAGCTTAGTGTCGGTAAAATTGTAAGCGACGATGGGAGTGGTTGTACCCGTGTAAAGAACTCGACATCTAGCCTAGTGTCGGTAAAGGAAATTGGGCGACGATAGGTTGGTTCTACCTTGAGTTAGAACTCGGTATCTAGCTTTGTACCGGAAAAAGTGTAAGCGACGATTGTAAAGGTTTCTCCACCGAGAAGGAGTTTGTTGACTAGTGAAAGAAACTCTCGAGTTGGATACTCGGGGCGTGGACGTAGGGCAAGGAAAATAGAGTTCCTTGTAGCCGAACCACGATAAATACTCGTGTCATGGTTTGATCGTTTCTTTCTTTATTCTTGCATGCTACGTATTATCTTTTGGTTTACATCTTTGATAGTATCTTTGCTTATATCATCAATAGTAATAGAAGCATATCATAGATGATAACTTTGATTATGCGAAAGTTTTAAAAGGATAATCAACCTAAAAAGCGGTAAACTATTCAACCCCCCTTCTAGTTTTCCACACACATCAAACGATTCAGAGGAGTATTTGATTTCATTCTTTCATCTTATTTACTTTTACGTCTTTTATTTGAACATTGGGGACAATGTTCGGTTTAAGTGTAAGGGGGTAAATGAAAGCACCGTTGAGAATACACCTATGCTTGATGTTTTGCTTTGTTTGATAGTAAATTTGTAATAAAACCAAAAGAAATGTTTGTTAGGGCAATTTTAGCGCCAATTTAAATTTTTTTACAACATTTAGAAGTGAAACCTTGATCTTAATGAGCGTCTCATGGATAGGAAATTGTATGACTAGCACAAAACCGTACCACTAAAAAATTTTCCACCCCAAATATGTGAGGTTCGCCCCTAAAATTGGTAGGAAAAGCATCCATCTTTGATGCTATGATGTGAGTACCGGTAGCATTTAGATTCTAGAACTTGCGTTAGGACCATCTCAAATCCACAAGTGAGACTACATTCGTGTAGTTAAGATTTACTACATGATAAGAGGCATTAGGATTAACCCATTGTTTTACACCCGTGCTTTTGTTATAATTACATTGGCTACATTGGTCAAGTAATTCTCCCACACCCTTTGCGTTGTATCCATTTTTGGTACACGATACCCCTAGTACACCCCTCCGAGCCTATCCTTTCGTTTCGACCTTTGAGCATCTTACTCAAAGTGAGAATTTGTTACACCCCACTAAATGTACACCCAAATCGCCTTAGCCTACCTTGTATGCACCCACCTTTGGTGCATTATTTTGAAAACATTTGTTAAACACTTAGTTAATTATCCGGTCAATTACATGGTTGCTAAGTTAAGTCATATCCTTGTACATATTGTTTTGGGACGATTGGGACTCATGGGTAAAGTACTAGTGTAATGGAGTAATGGGGAAGAGCAACAATATTACCCCCATACGTGCTAAATAATTTAAAAGTACTCCAAGTTTTTCGATTATTCTAATTCGAGTATTAGAATAGTGATTGTAAAGTTATGTAAAGATTCAAGTGTAAGCGGAATGCAACTCCCCTATGATGTATTATTTTTGGATGGTAGGGCAAGAGTGTATGAAAAAAAAATCGAAAAATCAAGAAAAATACAAAAAAATGTGAAAAAAGAAGAAGAAAAACATACGATACCATTCCAGTCTTCCTTTATATTCTTTCGATTTCTTTTTATTTCTTTAGATTAGATGAGTCGAGCTTGACTTAATCAACGATCTAGTAGAGAGTAATGTTTTGATCATGATAATTAACTTGCACACCTAAAACCCTTATCAACAAACCGTCTGTATCACTTATCCCTACACCCTTCGTTACAACTTTATAGCCCTCTTTGATAGTTTATCTTAGGTGCTTACGCCTAGTGGAGGAGTAATTGATCCTTTCCCAAGCCTATGGTAATCTATTTGCTATGACAGGTAGTGAGTGTTATTTTCTGTTTCCACTTATGAGATATTAACTTTATGACATTTGAGAGATGTGAGAATCCAAACACTATTTGTGAGTTGCTAGTGTATGATTTCCGTGCTTATTATAATTAGGGTCTAATGACTATTTGTTGTAATTACTTTTATATTCGTGCTAAATGACCCCTAACTCATATTTTGATTGGCATAAAAGCTCATTTGCTTGAGGACAAGCAAATCTCAAGTGTCAGGGTATTTGATGAGACGAAAAGTGTTACGCTTTTAGGGGGTCATTTAAGCCCTAATTCGTATAAATGTGATCAAATATTGCCCTAAATCGTTCCTTTTGTCATTTTAGGTACTTTTGAGAGGAATTCTAGAAAACATGCATATTTGGACGTTTTTGGAGCATAAAAGTGAAGAAAACGACAAACTCTCAAGAAAGCAGGAATTACAACCTGACGGCGTCAGGAGTCACAAGGTGACGCCGTCAGCAAGGATGACAAAAGAGTGGAATTCAATTATCAAACGACAGGCCAGAAAGTTTTGAAGATTTAAAAGGCGACGGCGTCAGGCATTAAAAAGTGTAGGCCGTCTGGTGTTAAGTTAAAGAGAGACGGCCCAGAAGTATTTACAAGCTGACCACGTCCCAAATGGATCTAGGCCATCCGACAACCCTAATGTCGGCGGGGTGACGGCGTCAGAGTCTAAAAGCTGACGCCGTCCCAATGTATTTTCTATATATATTTTCCAAATTTTCATTCATTAGTGTGGAACTTCGTGGAAAACTTTTAGGGCAAACCCTAAAGACGAATTTTCTGTGACTTTTAGGGTTTCCAACCCTTGGAACCCAAGCCATTAATCAAAGATAAGTCTTCACTTTAATTCAATCAATATGTCTATGTGTTGGTTGTCTATCTATCTTGCTTGTCTTTTGATTAACATGAGTAGCTAAATTCTCTAGTGTTTGCTTAGATCTAATGAAACCTAACTATTGATTATTGGTTGATTGATGTGTGTTGTTGTTTGTTGGGATGATTGTTCCATCAATGTTAGGCTCAAGAAAACTGGCCAACCTCCTTTATGGTAACGTGCTTGAACGTCTTGGGAAACATGTAGCCAAGGCATACTAGGCTATTAAGGTAGTATTTAACGCATGAGCCACTGTTTACAACCCCTATGGTTGTGCCGTGCATGGCATAGGGCGAGATAAGAGCTCATAGAATTGGAGAGATATGTATGCCACTCCATGAGTTATTAGGAATACACCCTTCATCCACACAAGTAACATACATATCAATTAACCGGTAAAAGATAGTTAGGGAGTAATGAAATCTAAATAAACACAACTTTCTCCATATTGTTTTCACAACCACAATAGTTTAGATATTTATTTTAATTTGCAAAAGTAGTAAATTTGGGTTAGTTGACTAGCAACTAATTCCGCCGTTCTTCCAAAAACCGAGATTTTAATTGCTTTCTAAAAATATTAAAAAAATACAAAAAGAATCTTCCCTCCACCTTTAGACCTATTAGATTAGCTTTTCTATCCTAACGAACACTATTCCCTGTGAGAGAACGATCAATCCCCCGTACTTACCACTATCCTATACTACATCGGTCAGGTACACTGCCTGGTGGGGTTGTAAGCCTCTTGAGATCCCTTGAGGGGTAAAACCTGTTGTAAGGTCACAAAACCACGCATCAAGTAGCTTATTAGTTGTAGCTTATAGATGATTTCTGCTTTACATAGCTTATTATAGTTGTTTGCATGCTCACTTAGTGTTCTTACAAGTTCTAGTGTAGAACTTAGTACTCACTACCTTATGTTAGTGAAATTGGCATCTGTGTGTTCTTAATGTTCTTTGTCATATTTTCCTGCTCAGTTTGCTTTTATTGTGTTTAGGTAATCTAGTTTGATCATTAGTTTTACCGGTAAAGCTTTAATCTTTTAAAAGTTAGTATAAACTAGTAGATAAAGGAGTGTTTGGTTCAGGGTTAATCTCTAAGTTGTTGATGTTTCTGTGTGTTAAATTTGGCTTCGCCAGTCTCTGTTAGGTCCATTTACACTAGTTAAGTCATAAAAACAGTAGGCACAATAGGAAAAAGTCAAAATCAAAGCTTGATGCCATTTCAGTATTCATGTTCATGTTTCTGCTGGTGCACTTCTTAATTTAGATAGAAAACTAGTTAACTTTAGGTTTATTAAGTCATAAAATAGCTTAATATATCAACTAGAGTAAGATTTACGCAGTAGAAATTCACTTTGGTCAAACTTAGTGTTCATTAAAAAGTCAAATTCTAGGGTGAAAACCACTTCAACAGGACCTGTTCTAGGGACTTTTTAGGGCATCAATCGAGGTTTAAAATTAGAGATTTTCGTGTTTTCATGTAGTTCATAGTATAGGATTTCCATATCTCCTTTTACTTTGCAGAAATTAGCTTATTAGAGTGCTTAAAATTAAGCTCAAAGTAGGGTGCTTGGGCTGTTTTGTTGTGCAGTTTGCTCATTGATTATCTAGCTTACGACATAGGCTTATTAGAGTTTTTTGAGTTGAATTAGGTTTGTTTAGGTATATTATACTATACCTGAGCTTTTGGTGCATTCTAGTGCTTAATTGCTTATTAATAAGGCCTTATTCTAACTTCTTATTAGCCCAAACAGCTTATTAAGTGTAATTTTTAGGTGATCTTATTTTTCCTAGGCTTAGAATAATATTTTAGAATTTCCATAAAATGGTTAGATTTTTTCAAGCTCATTTAGTATTTTTAATAATTAAAACTAGATTTTAAGTACTTTTAAATCCTTTTTAATTAGTATAAATTCATAAAACATCCAAAAAAATAATTTTCAGTTTTAAAATTAGTTTTATAATATTTAAGATTTTTCTAAATTATTTTTTCATTTTTCTTAATTATTTGCATTTTTAATATATTTTAATATAGTTTTTAATTAAGTTTAATTAAACAAAAAGTTATAAAAATAATTTTAATTTTCCTAAAAGTTTTAATTTACATTTAGGCCCTTTAGGAATTTAGTTTTTACATTTAGGACTTAAGTTTCCCGTAGTTGCCTTAAAAATCCCGAGATTAGTTTGGGAATTTAGCGTTTTAATTTCCCGTTTGCGTTTAGGACTTATTTGTGCTCTCTTACGTGTTTCTCTTTGCTTTTATATTATTTTTAGTGTAATTGTAGCTTAGGGTTCCCCGTAAACCTCCTTCACATTCACTTCACGAAACTCGACACCGAACCTACAAGCTCCATTCAGCCTTCGTTGGGAGAAACAAACCGGAGATACATATTTACCCGTGCTATCCTCGGAGATATACTTATATATATATACTAGTGGACATGGCCCGCCCAATGGGCGGGCATGCTTTGTGATTTGCATTAATCATGTGATTTTAGTTGTATTTACATTTTTAATTTTTTGGATAATAAATTAATGTGGTGATTTTACTATATCAAAAGAATGATTGTATTAATGTTGTTTAATTTGTTTTCAAAATGCTTTATATAACGTTTTTTTTTTTTTTTTTTTTTTTTTTTTTTTTTTTTTTTTTTTTTTTTTTTTTTTTTAAATTTAGTTTTTTTTTTTTTCCACCCCAATTTCGAATCCCATGACATCAATTTTTTTAAAAAATTTAATTTACAAAATAACGGCCAAGATAATTAAGCTAAATTTCCGACAAAATTTAATTAAATAATATTTTGTCTTAGCATTTAATGTATTTAAAGGCAAATATAAATATCTTTCATCAGTCGAATTATTTATTACAATGTGACGAGTCGAATTGTTAAAAATAACAAATGCTCTTGAGGAATAAGACGTTGATGATGCCCAAACATCTATTTGTTTTAAAATTAACATCAACAAATATATGAATGTCTAATGTGCTGTAAATTTCCTCCCCGAATAATTATGTAAACTTATTTTTATTTGTTGGTTTATTAATAATGTTCATGGTATAATCAAATGATTGTTTGCTAATGCCTAAATAGAAAATATAAGTTGTTGCAATTTGCATACATGATAATAACTTTTACTTAAATTAGGAATAAAGCTTCTTTATATACAACATTTGGCATTTAGTTTGTGTACTTGCCTTCTTCATCACAATAAAGAATTTTCAATCCTTTTCAAAGCTTCTTTATATACATCATTTGTCGTCGAGTCTGTGTAGTTGCCTTCTTCATCACAACAAAGAATTTCCAACCCTTTTATGTTTTTGACTCTAGATACCGCGACGTACAGCTGACCATGTGAGAATACAGGCCGTTGAAGAAACAATCCAACTTGGGTCAAAGTCTGACCTTGACTTTTGTTAATAGTCATTGCAAAACAAACAGCCAGTGGGAATTGTCTGCGGTTAAATTTAAATGGCATTTTATTGTCTGATGGGCTGAGAATCATACGGGGTATTGCACAAATTGTACCAACACAACCACCCGATATAATCCTGGCTTCAACTACGTTTGTACCCAGTCGTAGCACCTGAAGTCTGGTTCCATTGCATAATCCTGCCATTTGGTCAATGTTTCTCATGCACATTACCGGTGCTCCTACNGGTTAAATTTAAATGGCATTTTATTGTCTGATGGGCTGAGAATCATACGGGGTATTGCACAAATTGTACCAACACAACCACCCGATATAATCCTGGCTTCAACTACGTTTGTACCCAGTCGTAGCACCTGAAGTCTGGTTCCATTGCATAATCCTGCCATTTGGTCAATGTTTCTCATGCACATTACCGGTGCTCCTACTTTCAATCTTAAAGAATGTTGAGGAAGACCGGCTACTCGAATACTGTTCAAGAAATCACTTGTGTATAGCTCCTCATTGAAATTTGTGTCCTGATTAGCAATTCCCACCTTGTCTGAACTATTGTATGTATGCTCATCACCTGAAATTAGATCGAGCATTCGATCGTTAATCATATCAACCAATTCGTGTGTAGGAGCAAGAATGGCTCTTTCTTGGAAGTATCCTGATGTGTAAAGGTTATCTTTTAAATTTGGGTAGACTTCTTTAATTATTGTAGCAACATGGTCGTCTGAATCAGGGATTAACATATTATCAGGGAATTTGACCATATCTTCACAATCGTTCTTGTCTCCAACTGTTCCGTTGACAATTGATAAGATCCAGTCAGTAAAATCATGTATTTCTTTTCTTTCTGCAGAAGTTTTGCCTGTTTGCAACCGCATGTTGACTGTTAGTGTCAGGACGGTGCAATGTTGCCACAAATACGAAGAATTGATTGCCGCGTGTACAACATCGCTTCTGGTTCCGTTTGTAATTACCGGTAGTATTTGTCGGAAGTCCCCTCCAAATAATACAACTTTCCCACCAAACACTTGCTCGGAAGGTGCGTTTATATCCGGTCTACATATGTCCCTTAAGGTCCTATCAAACGCCTCATAGCAATGCCTGTGTGTCATCGGAGATTCATCCCATATGATTAGTGTAGCCTTCCTTATCAATTCAGCAAGTTCGCTATCACCTGTTATGTGGCACATAGAGTCATCTACTATATTTATTGGAATTGCAAATCGATATGAGCTGTTCTACCACCTTCCAGTAATAAAGCTACAATGCCACTTGATGCGACATTTAACACTATTCCTTCTTGTGATCTAATTTCAGCAGATAACGTCTTGTAAAGATATGTTTTACCCGTACCCCCGTAACCGTAAACAAAGAACATGCCTCATTCTTGTGCGTTAACAGCGTTTATTAACGTATGGTATATATCCTTTTGCTCGTTCGTCAACGATCTGTACAAAGTATCATGTTGTCTTCTCAATTCTTCGACGTTGTAGTTCAGTTCATATGATATCAACCTATTGTGATTTGACATTGTGTACATCTCGTTCGGTAATATCATGTTTGGTATATTTTTTAAACTTTTGTTGTTGTAAAGGAGCATGTCTTCGATATATGTAAGGCATATGTTCTTTTTTTCATTTTCAGTCAGAACCAAGTCTGTAAGAAAAAGGCTATGGTTAGGACTTAGCTATAATATTGGGCATTCATCTTACTTTATTAATTGTATTTTTTTGTTTTTTGACATTTTTTTATTATATTTACAATTGAAAAACCACATACCTGGATTATTCCTCTTAACGCGCTCTATACGCTCAACATCTTCCGCCAGTACATGCCACGTTTTCTCATACACAACCTCTGGTCGGGACATGCTATCCGTCATTATCAGCATGACATAAAAAGAACGCAAATACTTTCCTGATCCCCAAAGACTGGCTTCCAACAAACCGTCTATGTATTCTTTGTCATCCTCCAATAGACCGCGAGCTTGACACGCATCTTTATATGTAGGATACGTAACACCTTCAAACTTTTTAAAGTCAATCCAATCTTGTGCACCTCTAACTTTGTTGAGCAACACTCTTAAGTAGAACCACTCTCCAGATGAAGGAGGTACATGATGTACACGTCCAAGGCACGTTCCTCTTTGTCTCTCCACCCATATTCTCTCTTCTTGTTTCCATACATAGTGTTCTGGAAATTGATGGTACAACAGTTTTCTGGCCTTTACATCTGTCTTATTTTTTTTCCATCCACGCTATGAATTTTGTTTCATTCACCGATACTTTATCCAATGTGAAATCAATACTTTCAGTTGCATGAAATAGAACTGATTGCTGTCCTTGCTCATGAAATGGTAATCTCTCAACTGGTGGAAATCTGTAGTGTATGTCGAAACCATATATCCTCCATGCTGCTTCACACGCAGAAAGATACCTACAATCGTAGTAATCTTTAATCTCATCAACGTCTTCTTCCTCAAGAGCAGCCGTGACTCTGTCTGGTCCCTTATTGATGTACTTGAAACGATATTTTATAGATCCAGTCTGGTTGCACCATTCAACATTAATATGTGATTGATAACATCGCAACAAACCGGGATTATAGGGTACGACGTATCCATTGTGTACTTGTGATCCACTCTTTGTTACTGTACAACCATCGTTCCTTCTTTTATAAATCGCATACCCACTATCATCAATAAATGTCTTTTTGTTGAATTGTTTCGGGAACTTTTTTGTTCATTTATTATTTACCGTACATGGGGAAATTGGTCGCAGAGCGCCACATGGACCATGCATCATGTGGTCGGTTACAATTTGATAAAGTTTCGGATCGCAATCCTTGTCCGGAATCTCAGCTGATATAAACCGGTCTATGTCTGCCGTGGTGGTGATTTTGTCTTCTTTATCGACAAATAATAATATATGCGCGTGCGGAAGACCTCTTTTTTGAAATTCAACTGTGTAAACTGCTGCATAAAGAAGATCTTGTCAATTATGATATATAAAATTATTGAATAATGTTTTTCTTATTATTACCTTAACAAATGTATTACCTGCTTTTAACTTTCCAAAGTAACTCCATTCTTTAAAATCGTACATGATGTTGTTAAGTTTTTGTTTAAAAACTCGTGTTATTGCATCTGGCCTGTCTTCCGATTTCAATCCTCTCTCGTCAACAAAACGTCCAATCTCCGGCCAATTTGGATTGCATGTAAATGTAATAAATAGGTCTGGATAACCATATCCCTTGCAAATCGTCATAGAATCCAAGTAATTTTGCATCATATACCTTGGGCTTCCAGTGAAAGATGATGGCAATATAACTCGTTTGCCTCGCAATTTCATTTCAGTATCCCCTTCTTCGGCCAGTTTTGCTAATTTTGAGTAATTTTCGCTTCTCAACTCATTATTCTGATTTTTGATAAATGACATTCTTTCGGATTCAGCCATAGTGTATGCGTCGACTATGAATTGCTGAGTCAATCTTCTTGCATTAAGACATATTGAAAAAACACCTGGTCTTTCTTGCAATTGATATGCAAAATACTCCTTCATTGTGAGTCTTGTTTTTTTATTTGTTGCTGTATAGTCAGTAATACCTCTATGATATATGTCTGTTCTATATCCATCCTCAGCGTATGGAAACAACAATGGATATTGTAGTGTCAGGTACGAAGGATGGAGTTCACTAATTCTCCTAACACCTCCTTCGTGCATGTGCAAGATAAAATCTCTTCTGTTTTCTAATGTATCAAAATCTCCAACAATTAGAGCTGCAACCTCATCAGCTGTCGGTAGGTTATATTCTCGTCCATCCCGTTCTCTTGTACCAATGAGTCGAATTTTGAATTTGTTTTGTTTGTTTGAGGCAACAAATTTTTCACCGGCCATACGAAATTGGGCAACTAATGGATTGATTGAATAAAGCATGTCTCGCAGGTCAACTGTTAGTTGGTGATCCAATGCGCTGGCTCCTGATGTCATTGTTGGTTTACCACTGTAGATTCAGAACACAATTATTTAAACTGCATATCATAAGTTTAGTTATTTAATACAATGTAATAATTGGATGGTTTGTTGTACCTGACTCTGTTTATCCTATTTTGGATCTCGTTGGCTTTGTCATAAATATATAGCTGGGCGAATGCTGGTTTTTTGTCTTTATCCGGTAATAAAGTACCCATTAAGTGGTAATTCTCGCCTTGTATTCTGTAACAATATGGCCCATATCCCTGATTAACTGACGAGTCTTGTTTTGCACCTATTGAGGTAAAAGCAAACATTGAATTATATTGGCGGATATTATCAATAAATGACTCGCTTTTTGGGTTTTTCCCGGTAATATGGTCCAATAAAAATCGCGGTGGATTCTGGAGTTCATTTGTTAGCATGACTTTTCCTCTGCCACAACATAGCGAAAACGACCCAGAATCTGAATGCGTGCTTCCCATAACACTTTCCGCATGCCATAATAGTGCATCACAGTCAGCACATTTGAAAATTGGATCTCCATGATCCATATAATCTGAATAACAATGAAGTAGTAAATCACATATATTTTATAAATAAAAACAATATATGTTGTTATAACAATTGTATTAGTGTATGTACCGTTAGATATTCCATTAAATGATCTTTTACGCGTATCAATTCCATTTGTTGCACCATTGTCACCTAAAAAACCTTGATCGAAAATCTTTTGCCTTTTCATTCTTATTTTTTCTTTAAGCCTGTCTGATTTGCGTTTAGAATAGTGTATATCGGATTGTATATCGCCAACATAGATTTGTTGTTTCCCTGTTTTTGCAACAATGAATGTCATGAAAAATAACGTACATCAATATTAATCATAGTTTGTTTGTGAATGTTGATGTAATATTCTTACGTGGTTCATTCACGTCCTTTACAGGACGTCCTCTTGGTCGTCGAGCAACTGAGGGATTTTGTGTTAGAGGTAACACTCTTTGTTCAGCAGGTGTGTTTATCGTATTGGTCGCCTTTGGTTGAATTGATACAGGACGTCCTCTCGGTCGTCGAGCAATTGAGGGGTCTTGTGTTAGAGATAACACTCTTTGTTCATCAGGTGTGTTTATCCTATTGGTTGTCTCCGGTTGAATTGTTTTGCATTTTTGCAAGTGTTCCACACCTTTTGGATCTGAATTTATTTGTATCAAACCGAGTAGAGCTTTGTAACAATTAACACGCTTAACTTATAATGTTAAACGATACTCTATTGTATTTATCACACTTAATTCGTATTTAATAATATGTAGACTAAATTTTGTTAATAAAAATAGGTGAATCATTTGTACAACATACATTTTATTTTTGTTGGTGGTCTACCTGTACGTCGAATACTTAAATCAATTGTGTTGTTAGCATTTGTTATTCCATTATTATGTGTTCCTACATTTAACATTTTGTTAATAAAATCACATTTTTACACTATATAGAGTATTTAACTTACCACTGTTTTTGCTTGGTGGCTTGCCTATACGTCGGACACGTAAATCATTTTTGTCGTACTCCATTATTGAACTCAGTTTCTCCTGATTGTTCTATCTTGTTAGCTTTTTTCTGAATATGTTTTATATAAGCATATTATTTCAAGAATATAGATGTTATATATGTTTTGAAACGTTTTGTATTTCATATAAAAGTGTTATCATTTCCATATCTTTAAAACTTATCACCCTAATATCTTGGTGTATTTATTTGTTAATATATTATATCTAAATAATAGTTACAAAAAATTTAGTCATTATAACACGAATATATTTTTATTAATATGATAAAATAGTAAAAATTTTAAAAAGCTATTTATTATTTTTAGGTATGGCAAATATGAGTGTTTTTTAATTTCATTCACACATCATACCGTCATACATATTTAAACAATATATGATTTGATTTAGATAAATATTGTTAATAATTTAAAAGATATCATATATTGTTAATAATTGAAACGATATATATTCTTTTTACACATGGAAAAATATGAGTATACTTTAATTTCATACACAAATCATATGTAAACTAAATGAAAAATTATTGTGGGTACTTCTAAACAATATATGATTTGTTTTAGACATGTATTATAGCAATACTTTTAAACATGAGTATCCTCTAATTTCATACAAAATTCATATATCAATTTTGTACACAAATCAAATTATATATATTTAAACAATATATGATTTGATTTGGATATGTATTGGTTATCTAAAAATTTTTGATAGACACGGTTTAAACAAAATATGAAAATCATTTTGGTCACTTTTAAACAATATATGATTTGATTGATATTTCAATTTATGTAATGTAATAGTGAATAAAAATGCAAATACACAAAAGATAAACATAAAGTAAATTATTCAATTAATCACTCATCAAAAAAGATGTATGGTTTTATATATTAAAGTAATTAAAAAACTTGTGAAACATAAAACTTTCATGATTTTCGTATTGTTTATCAAAAGTCTTAATCACTATCCGTATCATGAGAAACCACTTCCCAATCTTCTTCATCGATAGAGATATCAAAAGCATCCTCTCCATTAAGTTTACCATCAATATCAACCATGTAGTCCAACATGTCATCATGACTCATGTTATGTTTGTGTATCAACTTTTTGTCACGTTCATCATTCTCGGCTCTATGCGTGTATTTAGGATCCACTGTGTAAATCCAACAGAAAAAACAATAAATATAATTTCAAAGTAACACCATACATAAATCATATATAAATATAGATGTGTGCATATAATTTTTTAAATTATTTTAAATTTTTTTCAACTACCAACCTGTTGAGTAGTCTTCAATGACAATGTCATCAGGGATAATATACTTGGGTTTATTTTCTTTTAACGGATAACACGGTTCTTCCAAATCATTGATATTTACCCAAACATCATCTTCATTATCCTCAGTTGTTGATGTGTTGTTGTGAATATCATCATCCGTGTCTTCATCCAATAGCATAAATTTATGTTGATAATATAAAGTATAGTTTTGAGATGTTTTTGAACATTTAAACTTAATTGGCAGTTCATCATCAGATATCTGAGAAACCAAAAACACAAGTTATCAACATGTTACGTGGGATAATATATATCTTTATCGTATAAAAAAGGTGATACATGAGTTTAAATTCATACCAATGGATCATTAAACTGTACCTTGTTATCTATTGATTTTACTTCAACGTCTTTGCTTGTTTTCTCATCATCAGAGGAACTAATATCTATGACTTCAGTATTTTCATTGCTGGGTTTATTGATCAATCTTCGATGTTTTCTTGTCATCTCTTCAAACTGACAGGGCGTTTAATTATTTAGACTATTTTTTTTGTGTCTATTCTTAAAAAAATGTAACAAAATAATGTTACCTCGAGTCTATCTTCATCAACAACGGGTGTTTCTTTTTGCATCAAATCATTAGGGTTGGGCTGCAATCAGGATAAACTTTTAAAGATAATATGTTTCATAGACAATTATTAATAAAAGGTATAACTATTTATTGTACCTTTTCATTGTCAGATAAAACAATCAATGGTATATCTTTGTTCACCATATATTTGGCATTAGATTCATAGTCTCCTGTCTAAATTTATTGCATCAAAGTTATGTCAACATTTAGGGCAATAAACTGAGCATGAGTAATGGAAACAAAGTATGTACCTTCTTTGATCGTTTTCTTGACATTCTTTTGATTTTTAGATATCAATTATGGATGAATTAGTTTATATCCTAAATATGTAAGTATATTTATAGACCTTGTAGATCACCTAACATAAGATACAGATTTCTTTCCCATCTTTTAAACATATATTTCTGTAATACATGTTGTATATTTTATTTTTAATAAAATTTTTTGAGATTTTTTATTTGTTATTGTTATAAGGAATATATATGCTTATAATAAAAAAAATTTCATATAACATTGTTGGCAATTCATCTTATAATCAACCTTTTAAAATTGGAGAATTATACATTTATTATGGTTATTTCGAATACACCTTTATAATTACAAACCCTCCGTTTAATTTTTTTTAGATCCACATGTTATACACATAATTTTAAATTTGGATAGGTTATACATTATTCTATTAGTATAAATTTAGTGTCTATGAAATTATCCCGTGGTTATCCTAACTTGTGTATAAATCTACTATATCTATAAAGTTTTATATGGAACCTATGTAAATCTTTAACTTATGTATAAATCTATTATACCTATAAAGTCTCACTACATTATACTATTTATAAATTAACAATTTTAAAGATTTATAAACTTTACATATTGGTTTAATATTTCTTAACATATCGCAATAAAAAGAATAACATAATGTATAAGTATACGAAATAAGATGATTAGCCTTAAAGTTAATATTATTTAAAAAATAAAAATGTTAAATTCAGAAAAAACAAAAATAAAGAAGAACAATGACATTATTGTTTGCAATTAAATTGTTTAACAGTGAATAAAATAAAATATTGCGAATCCATTATTAATTAAAATCATTCGTCTTTATCCATTTTCACTGCCATTATTCTCTTTCCATGGTTTTGATCTGCATGTTCATCCTCGATTTCACAATCTGATAAGTCTACAGCTGAGAAGGAACGTTTTTTACTTGCACCGGATGGCTGACCACATGATATGCCATTTTCATTGATCACGGGGTTGTTTTCTTCCTGCATTGTTTACCAAACATCACTTCCATTAAACTTGATTTATTTCAAAACATCTATAGCCGATAACAAATTCGTGAATATAATGTTTAATACCTCGATGTTCACTTGTTCAGCATTTGGAATGTCAGTCTCAACAACCTACATTAGTAGAGCAAGTTTAAGTTGTACAATTCATTAAACTAAACAATGAATGTGTAAAATGTATTAGGAAATTAAATTAAAGAATGATACCTCATGATCATTATTGAACGTCGTTCTATTTTTATCGATCCCAGCATGTTGATATTCCTCGGACGTTTTTTCTTCACCATGTTCTTCATTGGCAGGATGTTGATCATCCAAAAAACATTGTCCTTCTTCGTCGTTTCCCTGTTTCTCGTCTTCATCAACTTGTAACCCTTCCTCGTAACCGTTCTTGTCACATTCGACATTTTTTTCTTCATTTTCAAAAAAATCTATTGCATCTGCTACATCATGTTCGTTGTCTCCATGAGGATGATATTCACAATAAGAGCCATCTATATCATCATCTGTAACATTTTCTTCATCATAGTCAGAGTCATGTAGGTTGCTTGTTACATAAGGTTGATCATCATCAAAGTATTGTAAAGCATCCCCCTGATCCTCAAAGTCAGAACCCTATAGTCATGTAAAGAAAAATTAAGATAAATAAACTGCAGGTCATATTTTTAAAAAATTATATATGATGTAATTAATTTTAAAATAAAAAATATCAAACCTCCTCGTCGAGGAAACCATTTTTAAAATAGTTTATTGTATCAACATCTTCAGGGACCTTATCAGCCCGATAAATATGACTGTTGTTGTTGTGATTAAACTCTGTATATTTCACTTTGAATAGATACTTTCTTCCAATAATTTGATTTAGATCGTCTGGAAAGTATTGCTCAGTATCCATGCCCTGTTCCTCCATGATCTCCCATGCTGTTAGATTAGTTATCTTATGTACGTTGTTATCAAAAATAATAACTTGAGCAGAACCACTTTCGTCGAATATGCGGACAATGATCTTGAACCTTAAAATATAAACAAAGGTAAGTTACTATTATTTAATAATCAGCAGTCAAAGATGTATGGTAATATATTTTAATAAAACATATTTTCTACTTGGAAGCAACTGCATATGTTTCTCCATGCTTCTTGCAGTACCACAGTTGTTGCCTGTTTCTTGAGCTTGTTGACTTTGAAGCAATTGGCGTCACTCTGGTGCTACACGATTTGCATGCTGTATACACCCAACCACTATCATACTGTATGCTATGCACCGTTGCACACACGACACAGCACGAATCCTAAATTTGTAAGGAAATATTATCAATAAATTGTGTGTTATTAAAGAACACGTTTGATCTATCGAAAGTTAGCTGAAATTTTAAACAACAATTTGGTTCGCTTACCGGTTCAATGTTATGTATCATGCCTACCAATCGTTTTACACATCCTTGCATAAACTCGGCAGGTGTAACAACATGCGCGCCCTGATAAACCGGCTCAATTTGGAAACGGGACGCGTCATATCCATCTTGTTGTTCATAACTGTATTATTTCAATGTATAAATTTAGATTTACCCCAAATTTCAAAATGCTATTATATGTTAAATTAAAATATCACCTTTCCCGGAAGGATAGTAATTGTGGTATATCCCTATTTATAAAAATCTTGGAACCAAATAAAGCATTGTGAATTGCTGGCTTATCTGCGTCATGTATAAGATTAGGTAAATAACATTTATATACTTGTATGAGAATCTGAATAGAAAATATGCTCAGATGTACAATCAACTCTGAAAGACCTGTATAATTTGAATAAAAAATATGCTCAGATGTTTACATTATTTAATATTTAGTGCAATAAAATTTAAGATAATTCACTAACTCAGTGTCTTCAATAACAACGGATCTTCGTATTTTCCGACCTCCAGGATTATTAACTTCAACAATATTTCCAATAGCCACGATTGTTCCAACTACATCTATTAAATGAGGAGTATTGTTAGATGAGTCTGAATGATTAATTAACTTATTAAAAGCCATACAAAATTTGTTTAAAAATAACACATACCAACACAATCTTGTTCGTGATATTCATTATTTGTATCCAAAATACGTGTGAATGGCTCGTTAATGAAACCAATATAGTTATCATTAATATGTTCAACACGTGTAACGTCGGTCCCCTTGTAAAAGCTAATTTTCCATCTATGTGTTAACAAAGGCAACCTACCACCATTCTCTGCTACTCCAAAATTCGATATAATGTAACAATGACCTTCTTGCAGTAAAGGTTCAAATTTAAACATTAATTCTTTTTTAATGTAAACTGGAATTCGGTCGTCCTGTTCAAACAATTTAAACTATTAAAATGTTTACAAACAATGTATGGATATATATTTTTTTTAAACATACTGACAATACCTCTTCATCTTGTAAAACACATTCTAAACTTTATGGATCGTGAGGTTCATTAGCTTTGTGAGGACGCCAGATTGATATGCACCTTCCCCTAATCGCCATGTTTGTAATCATAGGATCGACATCTTTAATTAAAGTTATTCTTCGTTCAACCACACTTGTTCCTGATAAATCGAACACATACTTCAGATGATAGATTTATTCAAATCAATATATATACTAATTAATAATTAAATACAAAACCTCGAGGGGCATATCCAAATGCACTCGCGTTCATGCTGGAGTGTTTTTGTTTATGCAAATACGTCCCTATAAAAAATTAATATATATTTAGTAAATAGCAGCAATTAATTAACCAAGTTAGAGTGAGTCAAATACACAGGTTAATGAGAAAATAAAGTGTATGAATACCATTGGTGGTAGATCTATTCATCATTTGGTTTTTGCTCTGAGATCCTTTTTTACCTATAAATGTATAAAGAATTTAAACGTTGCACGGCCTTTAATACATTACCAATATTATTATTAAACAATACATAATGTTAATGTATTAAAAAATGAAACCTGATGAGACAGATCCATAATATGAAGTATCAACATCATCTTCTGCCATATATGATGGTTGCTTTCCATAACCTTTATTCGGATGTTGATTAAATCCTGTCAAGTTTAGAACATGTAATACTTAACACACGAATTAAAAGCACCATTTATACATGTTAATCAATTAAAATCATACCTTGTGAAGCAGCTGTAAAATTGGACATATTGCTCTTACTGCTTTTATTTTCAACCCTCATATTATATTTATGCTTTGACACGTTTTTTGCTGTATAGTTTCCTATAGCTGAATTCCCTGGAACATTTTTTTTGGGTATTCTGGATGCTGTTATCAAGACACAATATTATTCTTGTGCTTGTAAATTATGATATTTAAATAAGCATAAATGATGAGACGAAAAGTGTTACGCTTTTAGGGGGTCATTTAAGCCCTAATTCGTATAAATATGATCAAATATTGCCCTAAATCATTCCTTTTGTCATTTTAGGTACTTTTGAGAGGAATTCTGGAAAACATGCATATTTAGATGTTTTTGGAGCATAAAAGTGAAAAAAAACGACAAGGTCTCAAAAGATGATGATTTACAACCTGACGGCGTCAGAAGTCACAAGGTGACGCCGTCAGAAAGCCTTGACAAAAGAGTGGAAACCAATTATCAAATGACGGGCCAGAGAGAATTTTGGATTTAACACCTGACGCCGTCAGGTGTTAGGAAGTGTAGGTCGTCAGGAGTAAAGTTAAAGAGTGACGGCCTAGAAAGGTTTATAAGGTGACGATGTCAGAAGTGGATCTAGGCCATCCGAGAAACCTAATGGCGGCGAGCTGACGGCGTCAGAACCTATAACCTGACGCCGTCAGAATGTAAAATCTATATATAGTTTTCTAATTTTCATTCATTATGTGTGGAACTTTGTGGAGAACTTTTAGGGCAAAACCCTAAGACGAATTTTCTGTAACTTTTAGGGTTTCCAACCCTTGGAACCCTCATGCTTAATTAAAGATAAGTCTTAACTTTAATTTAATCATCATGTCTATGTGTTGGTTAACTATCTATCTTGCTTGTCTTTCAATTAAAATGTGTAGCTAAATTCTCTAGTGTTTGCTTAGATCTAATGAAACCTAACTATTAATTATTGGTTAATTGGTGTGTGTTGTTGTTTGTTGGGATGATTGTTCCATCAATGTTAGGCTCAAGAAAACTGGCCAACCTCCTTTATGGTAACGTGCTTGAACGTCTTGGGAAATATGTAGCCAAGGCATACTAGGCTATTAAGGTAGTATTTAACGCATGAGCCACTGTTTACAATCCCTATGGTTGTGCCGTGCATGGCATAGGAGGAGATAAGAGCTCATAGAGTTGGAGAGATATGTATGCCACTCCATGAGTTATTAGGAATACACCCTTCATCCACACAAGTAACATACATATCAATTAACCGGTAAAAGATAGTTAGGGAGTAATGAAATCTAAGTAAACACAATTTTCTCCATACTGTTTTCACAACCACTATAGTTTTAGATATTTTATTTTTTCTTTTGCAATAGTAGTAATTTTGGGTTAGTNTGCTTGAACGTCTTGGGAAATATGTAGCCAAGGCATACTAGGCTATTAAGGTAGTATTTAACGCATGAGCCACTGTTTACAATCCCTATGGTTGTGCCGTGCATGGCATAGGAGGAGATAAGAGCTCATAGAGTTGGAGAGATATGTATGCCACTCCATGAGTTATTAGGAATACACCCTTCATCCACACAAGTAACATACATATCAATTAACCGGTAAAAGATAGTTAGGGAGTAATGAAATCTAAGTAAACACAATTTTCTCCATACTGTTTTCACAACCACTATAGTTTTAGATATTTTAATTTTCTTTTGCAATAGTAGTAATTTTGGGTTAGTTGACTAGCAACTAATTCCGCCCACTCCTTCAAAACCAAGATTTTACTTGCTTTCATAAAAACATAAAAAATACAAAAAGAATCTTCCTTCCACCCTTAGGCCTATTAGAGTAGTTTTTCTATCCTAACGAACACTATTCCCTATGAGAGAACGATCAATCCCCCGTACTTACCAATATCCTATACTACTACGGTCAGGTACACTGCCTGGTGGGGTTGTAAGCCTCTTGAGATCCCTCGAGAGGTAAAACCTGTTGTAAGGTCACAAAACCACGCATCAAGTTTTTGGCGCCACTGCCGGGGAATAGTTATTGTTTAGGTAGAATTTTTATTTTATTAGGTCTACTCACTAGATTCCTTTCTAGCGAGATATTTTTATTTTATTTTCTAGGATTTTCTTTAGTCTATCTTTTTTTCTTCCCCATCCTCTCTCGGATCTTCCTTGGCCATCATGGTAAACGAAGATCCCTCCACCCTTCGGATCACTAGAAGCTGTAGCTCACTAAGCGACCTTGTTCCACTCTACGCAGAACCTGACAGGGAAATGCGAAGGATAAGGCAACTCTTTACATCTCCCGAACCATCTGGCATTGCTATTGCCTTCGATGATGCCCTCTCTGAGGAAGAATCTAACCTCCATTCGACACCCCCTAGTCCTCACTCCACTCAAAATGAGAATATCCCCGAGAACCTAGTCCCTAAAACCCTCAAAGACTACTCCTCTCCCACGCCTCATGGCTTCTCCAATGCGATTGTTTTCCCAAATGAACGCACGGACGAGGTCTTGCGCGCAACTGACATTTGGCTTGTCCGATATGTGTGCAAGTTTCACGGGTTAAAAGCTGAAGACCCAATTCAACACATCAAGGACTTCCTGAAAATAGTGGATACCCTCCATACGGACGGAGCCACTAGAGATACCTCCCGACTACGATTCTTCCCTTTCACCCTTTATGAAAAGGCCAAGGATTGGTATAACAAACTTCCTTCCGAGTCCATCTTCACATGGGAACAGCTTATCTCAAAGTTCTACGAGAAATTCTTCCCCATAGGAAGAACCTCTGCGTTGAGAGATGGAATCCTCCATTTCCAAGTAAACCCAGCAGAGCATATCTACGAGTCTTGGATTAGATTCAAGGACCTAATTAGGCGAGTCCCCCATCATGGCATTGAACTCTGGTTCCTTGTCCAAATCTTCTACGACAGTGTCTCTAAGAACGACCAGAGGGGAATCAATAACTCACAAAGAGGTAGGATAGCTAACTTAAGTGCCGAAGAAGCGTGGAGCAGAATCGAGGAATATGCAAATGATCAAGACGACACTTGGGATGAACCTGATTCGATCATGAGCATTTCCAAAACTATAGAGAAACCTCCCGTTGTTAGCCGATTAAATAGATTAAAGGATCAAACGGCCTATCTGGATAAATCACAACCAACCAAACAGTTGTCCAACCCATACCTGATCTGTGATCAATGTGGCGGCCCGCATGAAGTTGAGGAGTGCGAGGAGAACACCACCACCGAACAAGCATGTTTGTCAAGTCATGATATTTTTGATGATCCTTCCCTCTTAACTTTTTATCAAAACAACGATTTCGCCCCTTGGGGGAATCTTGAAAAAAATGAGGGAGGGGGAGAACATCTTGACTACAAGGTTAGAAGCACTTTCGAGGATGACCTTGGGCATTTCATGTTTGAAAAGGATTTGCAACTAAAAGGCCTTGATAGCCTCATCACAAGTCAAAAGAATGACATGAGAGCCAAATTCGCAGAATTCGACGCCATTCTTGACGGACTCGACAAACCCCCAGCAGATCAAATAGATCCTCTACTCGCCATTACCACTCGTGCCGGCACAACTACTAAGGATCCACCTTACCCAACCCCACAAACTGCTACCGCGGAGCCCGACACACCTCATGAAGAGGAGGGTGATGTAAGCAATGAAACCCCTGAGCAACACCCTCAGGCGAACCTTTCTCCACCCGCTCCCACTAAACAACCCGCTAAAGTCCCATATCCGTCCGGTCTCAAGAATCAGAAGGTAGAAAACGACAATAAGAGATTCTTGTCATATCTAAAGGACTCAGTGGTCACCATACCTCTTCTTGATGCATGTTACCATATGCCCAAGTATAGTACATACTTCAAGAAGCTTCTTACAAATAGAAAGAAACTCGAAGGTCTTGTGACCCTAGGTGAAGAATGTTCTGTGGTGACTCAACGGGGGCTACCAAAGAAAGTGGATGATCCAGGTAGTTTCACCTTGCCCTGTTCCGTGGGATCCCTATCGATCAAAAACGCTCTAGCTGACAGTAACACCCCCAACTCAGATATGGCAGCTATCATGCTGGGGGTATTACGCAAATAGAAACCAAGCACATTTATAGCTAACGAGAACGACACGGGACATTTATAAATGTGACAAAACATACCATTCGAATTACAAACCATTTAGAGTACAAGGACTCTTAAGTCAAAGTAGCAGCGGAAAAAGTAAATAGAGTTTGCAGCGGAAAATAAACAAAGTTTAGCAGCGGAAATAACAAAAGACACAAAAAGGTTTTACGAATGACATGTAAAATAAGATAGTGAAAGTAGTTAAGCTGCCTTGACAGAATCGCCTCTCCAGCCTTAGCCACTCCTCCACGCCCAAAACATCACATTCCAAAGCTAATTATTAAGTTCATTAGTACCTGAAACACATGCTTAAAAGTCAACACAAAGGTTGAGTGTAATCCATAGGTTTAAAATATAAAGTTGAGTACAAGGTTTTAATCATAAGATATGAGCAACATATGCAAATATCGGGAAATCAAGATAACAACCAATGTATAGAGGCATCCCTGTGCATATAACATTGTTGATGATGCTAAGCTCATGACACGCAAAACGTTAACCAACAATCATAGTATCAATATAACCGCGGAATTTCATAATATAATAGTGCCCCCAAGGCCGAGTACTTGCCAATTACTCGACAAAATCGAATATAGTACACCACAAATTGCCTATCCAGCAAAAGGAGTGGGAGGGTCAATTCTTATAAGCCTATATCCCTATATTCGCGTTCATTCGCAAGTGATTAATGGTTCATGATCTGAGGGTCTTGCAATGGCAAGGCAAAGCTACTTAGCACATCATCAGGAAAGCATACTAATCAGGAAAGCATACCAAAAATACTTGTGCTCAGAAAACATTTAAAGCATGTATCTCACCCCATGGGTTTATAAACATTTAAAAGATAAAAAGTGGGGCTATGAATCACACCTTAACAATAGCAGGAAACGAGATATATCAACCAAATCAAATAATGCGTCACAGCAAATAATCCTCAGCACAACCTAAGCAATATAAATATCGTAACTCAGCAATGGTACTCGAATATTTCAATACACAATGCTTGAATAAAGTTTTATAAAAGACAATGGCATTCGAAAGAAAATAGTTTTTAAAAAAGTCTCGTGTGGAAGAAAGATAGAAAAGAATAAGTCGGCGAAACGACAAAATACGCAAGAAAGTCGAATGAATACTCGAAGAAAGTCGTCGAAAGGAAATGGAAAGAAAAGAAAAGAAAATAAAGACACATTGAAATAATAACAATTCACTAATAACAAGTCTCGGTTTTACCCATTTTCCCAAAATAACGTTGAAATAAAAAAGGTTTCGAAATAAATAATATTTCGTAAAGTAGTTTGAAGATTATAAAGAATTTTACAAAATTTTGGCATGACCTGCCCGTTTATAGAACATTTCCCGAGTCAACGACTCTTTTATTTTTAAACAACGCTAATATTTTATAAAATATAATTAATATGATTGGATATATCATTTACGTAGTCCATTAGTTGTTTAGGTTTATCGACCATTTTGTATTGTTCGGGTTCCAGGTACGTTAAGATCTTTAAGGGCCTAACGTACCCAACCGTCTCGTGTACTAAAGGGTCCATAAGTCCAAATAACCGTAGCCGCAAATCCAATACGTCTAATTCAAGTTCACAATACAACATCATAATATAATAACACGGAAACCAAGTCCAATATCCAAATCCTCTCAACTATGTCAAATGTATTTTAGGTTTCATAATTTTATTAACTGTTTCATTTATTTACCGTTTAAACTAAGTAATAATAATAATAATAATAATAATGTAGGACCTTGGATACAACCTAAATCACGACCTTCTTCATCAAATCTAGAGAGAGAAAGAGAGATATAGAGAGAGGAGGGAGGATCAAGTGTGTGTGAAATATTACTATGTGTTTATTCCAAATGATCAACCAACCTTCAAATGAAGGTTTACACATCTTAATAAAGGGCTAGGCATATTAGCTTTCATGCCTTTACAAGTTTAGCCCTTGTAGTTCTAACATTCTAATAAACATGAACAAACAACTTTGAAATACTTTCTTACGCAACCTATTACACGATT
>LBNU01015685.1:0-35740 GCA_014162995.1 Artemisia annua
CTAAACATAAATTGTAATTCATGGTTGCAGATTATATCGGGTATGTTCAATATGTAACTGGAATCCAACATTCAGTCAAACAAACTAAAGACTCGGCAATTTGGAGAGACATTGCAATTCAGAATACAGAGTACGTACAATGCCTTTATTTTTGCAGTTGACTATCTTAAAAAAAGCATTGTAATACTCATTTAATATTTGCAACAGTCGTCGCACAGTACGATTCACATTATGGAATCAAGAGGCATCTGCTTTTAGATTGGACGAATATGACAGAGCTGAAAAACCGGTAATTATAGCCGTCAGCTCTTGCTTGGTAAAACACTATGGAGGTATAACATTATTTAACTTACTCTTTCAATTAAAATGTTAACCTTTATGCTCTAATTTTTAAATTAACTAATACAGGCATTCAACTTTCAAACACACCTGCAACATCATACTACTTCAATCCAGACATACCCGAATATCAAGAAATGCGATCTGTGTAAGTGAATATGCTACTGAATAGTATTACATGTAAAAAGTTAAATGGAAATTACCTAATATCCAATGACAATTCAGGTGTCAAGAACTCCTCGAACCACCAGCGATAGTCAATTTAGAGTACCAAAGATATGCAGATCCGCAGCAAGAAAAGTATAGGAACCGTGTAAACCTAGCAGATTTGCTTAAAGAAAATCCGGAAAATCAACAGGTAATGAATACATGCAGTAATAAATTTACAATATACAAATCAAATCTTTACCTAACTCTTTTTCCTATCCAGAATGTCTGTTTCACTGTCATTGCTNACTGTCAGTGATACTATCAACAAAGTCGAGACAAAAAGAGCATGGTTTTTTAAGAAATGCCTCGACTGTAAATTGAAAATATCTGACCGATTTGCACATCCACACTGCGAGCAGCCAAAATCAGAAAACGACATCCTCTACAGGTAAAAAACAAAACAAGAAAATAAAGACATCCAAAAATAAATCTTAAATAAATAAATAAATAAAATTTCTTACCAATATGTCCTGTATTTTTTCCACAGTTATTGCTTCAGAGTTCAACTATCCGACACCACTGGCAATGCAACGATGACATGCTTTAGTAACGAAGCAAATTCAATGATCAAAGATTGCAAAGAATTGTTACAAGGCTTGGATAACAAAGATTCGCATGAATACCCTGCAGAACTGCTAGCACTAGAAGGGAAGAGAAAGATATTCTAGCTACACTTTGATCCAGATTCTACAAAAGAAAAGCCGATTTTCATCCTTGATGGTTCTTGGGATGACACACCCTTAATAACGGCAGTCACTGAAAATACTGCAACACCAAACATTCCTCTTCTGCCAGCTAACACTGAAACAGAAAATACCAAATCTTTGTCGCCAACACAAGTTACAATAGCCGAACCAATTGCAACAATGGCATAACCAATTACAGCGATACCCGAATCAATTGCAGAAATCGAAGACAAAAAACCCATGGCCACCCCAGATCCCAAACAACCTACTCTATCCGAAACATCAAATATTGAAACCACCGCTACCCCACCACCTGAACAACTTACTCAACCTGAACCATCAAGACCAAAAAATGAAACAGGAAAGAAAAATGTTCAAAGGCCACTTTTCCAGCAAGATAAAGATGCGACTACAACAAAACCTGGAAAAAAGCTCAAAAAAGCATAAATGCATTGCAACAATGACGATTATCTTTGTATAATAGCCTATGTATCTGCAGCTTCCTAGAATGCAGCGTTAAAATAATGGGTATGTAAATATGTGTGCCTACCAGATGGTACCAGGCATCTAGAAACTATTGTTCGAACCAATAGACCTTTTGGATTGTCTTTTGTACAATGCCTATCTAGGCAAATATTTTGCATGAAATAGATGCTGGTCTCTCTATTTAGTCCACTTATCATGTTCATAGCCAAACATTCATACATGTCATTAACAGGAGAAAACTAACTGGAAAGTAAAAATAAAAAAAAATATATGTAAACACTCATAGAATACGATAAAACTCATACTTTTTATTGATAGCTAACATCCATTACAACCATGACCACAGACATTAAGATAGCCTACTAACAAACAGCATAAGTTGGCAACATCAAACAGAAATTAAAAACTACATGGAACATAAAAATAGATTGTACATCACTTTCTAGCAACACAAACACAAACACACATAGCTAAAAAGAAACTCCTTGCCAAACTTCAAAGCTAATCGTCCACTTCCATCAGCCTGACAGGGCGTTTGTTTTCACTCCTTGCCTCACGCAGTACACCCAAAAGGCGAAGCAACAACTGCAAAATTTCCTCATTCCTAGCCTGCGCTTCAACCAAACATTCAACTCCAACACAAGCAGGTACATCAAAATCACTGAAAGTCTGTCCTTCTTCAATCAATTCTGCAAACTTTGCAATCTTGCCACGCAAACCATCACACCACTCACGAACTTTGATAATGGAACCATCATTCTCACGATCTTCTTGGCCAAATAGAAATCTGAAACAGTCTTGAATCTCATTGGAACCACACACCTCTTTTAACTGTTCAAAATTTGAAATAGAAACCATTTTTTTTGGATACTGGTATCACACAGATTTTACCGGGTGCAAATAAAAATAACAAGCCCCACTAACTCTTATATAGGCAATTAACACAGGTTACATTAACCAAACTAAAACAATAATTTTTAGGTTATATTTACCATGCCAAGTACCAAAAACAGAATCTCAAAACAAAACAATTGCATAAAACAAAAACATCACAGAAATACTGTTAGCCAGGAATCTACATTAGATAGGTCTTTCAAGTTTCTTCCTTTTTACCATATTAAAGTGTCACAACCAGTAGATAACATTTATCTGGACTCAAAAGCAATCCAACCAACACCAATTCATCTTTCTAGAAAAAAAAAACATTTATACCACAATAGATATACAACAATATCACTGACTAACAAGTATGCAACTAGATAAAAAAAACTTATTCTAAATGTATTATTGTTAACACCTACAAGTAAATTGCATTAAACATCATAATTTTATTAATATAAACAACGACGTTACACAAATTCCAGGTATACTGGAAATTTGATACATACACTACCACCATAACCACACAAAAGCATACTACAAGACCAAACTAATGGTTATATCCACCATAACTACACAAAAGCATACCATACTACATAAGTTAGTTAGACTTTTTTATTTTATTGATGATACGAGATTTCTCACCAACCCTTACAGCAGCAGCATGCCTCATTTGCATCAAACGACCTAACTCTGCAAAATCCTCCTGCTCTGCATCTTTCAGGTCGGCCACGCATTCATCCAAAAAAGGACCCCCAACAAATGTCTTCAGCTCTTCAATAATTCCATGCCTTTCCTCAACCCTAGCATTGATTTCTTCGATCATTTCATTATAGCTCCTTAAATCACCCATATAAGCCTGCTTCTCTCTAGAAAAAATCGTCTCGAGAACTTTATGTACTCGCCTATCACCAATTTGCTTCGCGATCTTTAAACACTTACAGAATTTGCGCCCCATAACGAATGCCTTCAATTGAAAACCCTAGCTAATTTCTTTATCCCCAAATCCAATTTATCCCCAAACAAACAAAACGTAAAAAAGAAAAATATAAAGAAAAAAAAAAAAAAAGAAAGCCCAACGGAACATACTAAAGGCCCAGAAAAAAATGGCCCAATTACATAAACTTTAAGTGAGTTGTTAAAATTATTATTTCTTAAAAATTACACAACCACTTTTAATCACTTGCCAATTGTATACTCAAACCGTACAAAAAAAATCGAACCTTATTTGTACATGATTAACTCGAATAGTAAACGTGCCCACCCGCAACGCGGCGGAATGTCGCCATTCTCGTTTGTATCGAAACACAAACAAAACATTGCAAAATGATTTCGGGCTATTCAAAAGGGTAGTCGCCCTAGGATTAGTCGGCTCGCAATGTCGAGTCGGAACCCAGGTAAAAAAAAACATTTTGCAAAATGAAGCAAAAGGACAACCTACACATGAAAATTGCTAAAAAAAATTTAAATCCTATTGATCTTGACGACTTCACAAGCATTAAATCATCCAATGCTGATGATCACTGACAAACAGTGGCGGATCCAGGATTTAAACACAGAGTATGCATTATATATCTACTAGAAATTTTTTTTCAATCAACATACTTTTGGTTCGGGTCGGCTATTATGGGTCGGGTTTCCTCGGGATTTTTTTTAACTAGAGTCAACTTTCGAAGAGGCTTTTTTTTTTTTTTTTTTTTTTTTTTTTTTTTTTTTTTTTTTTTTTTTTTCTTTTTTTATTTTTTTTTTCTTTTTTTTTTTTTTTTCTAATAATCTGCTAATCATATTTTTAAGTTTCTTTTTCTTTGCCAAACTACAAAGCGACCCAAATTAGAAATATGTGAATTCCATAGTTTAATGCATTCACATAACATTAGAACACAAATCTAATAAATAAAACTATCTTTTTATAATGAAACTTAACGCAAACATAATTAGTGAAAAAGAAAGGAAAGAAATAGACATAATGTAGATTTAATATATATAGGCTACTTTGAGTTGGTTGGGCTTTCCGAGGAGATATGGGCCATGTTGGACTTAATTATCAATGTCAAAACTTTATATCATATAACTGGGCCACAAAAATACATAAAGTCATAAAGATAAGACTATTTGACCTCTTTTCTGATGTTTGGCCGTCTCTCTCATCATCTTCCTCAAGAGTGGTTTTGACAGTGAAAATTACCAGGAGAGTTCTTCTATTTTTTCTTTTGTTTTCAACAATGGCAAGTTACATTAGGGTATGCACTGATAATTTTCTTCCATTTCATAGGGTATGCACTCTTAATTTTTTAGTGTATTTTATACTTACTTCTAAAAATTTCAAAATTCTTTTACACTGCTGCCCTGTATATAAGGTAGATCCGCCCCGCTAACAAAGGATTTCATGAGTTATGAATCCTCGTTTCTGTGAAACTAATATCGGTACAACTACTAATTATTTCACATAGGTTATTGATCATGTTCATGTAATAGTCGAGGATATAGTTGAAATACTAATTTAGACAGATAATTAAACATTGTCTCAAATTTGTAGTTTAATTCTTTTCTCATCAAGTGACCACTACACTCGTATGTGAATTATCGTTCTTCCTAGTAACAATACAATCAAGGATCTGAATATTTGGAGTTTGGACCCTGTAGTTGTAATGAAAGTAGGGGCGAAGGAACCATGCATGCATCTCGAGTCGTTAGTAAGTTAAGTTTGTCGGACCTGCTCAACTAGTTATAACTTAAATAAATTGTTAAATACTTAAATTTTTTATTAGAGGTAACTAGATATCAACGTCGATGATTTAATTTTGAGCATGCAGCAGCATGTATAACCTCTTGGTGTCTAATTTGTTCATTATACGAGCCGCTAAAAGGTAAATATTATGGTTGTTCAAAATTTTGGTAATATCCACGGGAATCCAAAACCGAAACCGAATCAACCGAAATCGAATTTGTCAAAATCGAACCAAACCAAATTAATATTCGGTTTTTGGTTGGCAAAATATAAACGGACCCGAACTGAAAATCGAATTCACATAAATGTATATAGCAATATTTTTTACATTTATATACATAAAAAGCCATCAAAACTCCTTTATAGTATAAACAAAATATTTAAAACTCAAAATTATAGAAATCTATTTTATTAAATAAAAAAAAAATAAAAAAGTTATGTAATTCTAATCAACCTGAAAACTGAATTGAATTCAAATTCGGTTTTCGATTTGGTTTAATCTAATTTGAATACGATTAGCCAAAAAAATCAACCAAATTAGCTAAATTTAACGAATCGAACAACCCCATAACCGAACTATAAACACCTTTGCGGCTAAATAGGAATTATGAGACATTCAGAGTGTGAATATGGGGCTTCAACTTTGATAAACAAACCGTGCAGTGGGCCTGTTCTCGTAAACCACCAGTAACCTTAGTCGTGCCAACCTTTTACAATCACACAAGCCCAGCATTCGACCCAAAAGGCCAAAATGAAAAAAATAGAGATTTGTTTTGTTTACTTTTGAAAAAGAAATAGAGATAATACTTAGAAAAGTTACAATTCATATTATGCGTAGCAAAATCTGCAAAATATTTTATGACCATTCTTTCGTGGTCCAATACGGGGATAAGATAAACTAATGCTATGTATTTATGGAAGAGAAATTATATCATGGAAGAGAAATATATTTAATCCTATTTGTCAATATTTGTTAGTTTGTAGTAAAGCGGTTTATTTTACACAAGCTAATATAACATATAGTTTTAGTCATCTCAATATTTCCGTTTTACGCAGTAAATAAAGTACTTTTTCGACACCACTAATTCACTTTATTGTTTTGTGTATTAGTATTTCTGTCTCTTTATCCATTTTTTTGGCTATTAGTGACCGATAAATCACCTCTCGTATTTATCTGTAAGAAATTAATAAGAAAACTAGAAAAGTAAAAAAGTGTTGCAACATCCGATAGCTTAGCTAACTCTCTTATACGTTATAGACGCCAGACTGCATTCTTGCGTTTGGTGTCAAGTGTAACCATTTTATATAATCGCATGTGACTAAAACAGTAAAACATATAGAGGACTCATTTTCAATGGAATGTGCATGCAATCAAAGTTTTTGTGACTATGAATCAAACTATAGAAACCAAAAAAGTATAAAACTGTCGACACATTTCCATGTGAGCATGTGCTTATTTGACGTAAAAAAGGAAACTAGAACGATAAGTTTTTATGAAATTGGTTGGTTCTCTTTCTTTTTACATTGTGCGGACTTGAGTCACCTCAGGATTATACAAATATCGCTAGTGGTAGTGGACAAGTTCTTTTATGCCTAACATTACATAGAAGTCCCTTTATTTGCAAAGTTTTGGTTACAACACCAAATGAATAAATTGCTTGTATCTTTATAACAGAAAAAGTTCTCGACTTCGTGTAGACTCACCAACTATTTGGTTGTAACTTTTTATTCATATGTTTTGTTTTGTAATAGATAGTTGTTGCTTTATATTAGTTGGCAATTGTTCACACGTCAGCATGCATCAACACCTCGTACTTTAATCATCCAAAATATCACTCACTCACAATAAGTGTTTGCATTTTTATTTTGAAATGTTTCAAAATAAGTGCTTTATTTGTATTTCAACCAATTAAAAAAGAATTTAGTTGGTAACGATATTCTTTTTATTGATAAAAAATGTAGTTAAGTGATACTCCACCAAAGTGGCTTTGTGATAGCACTTTAATATCCTCACAAGTAATATTAAGTTCAAACATTATTAAGTACATACAGGGAAAAAGTCAAAAATAGTTATGACTTATGAGAATACTTTGATTAAATTGCATACGTCCGAATCAAAAATTCGCTCTATCCAAATAACTTAAACATATAACACCTCATTTATTTACCCATTTTATAAAATTATGACTAACTTTTCATCTATTTTTCATCAATGCAAACCGATGACAAGTGACAACTAAGTTAGAGTACATTACTAAAACTAATAAAAATATTAAAAAAAAAAACATTTATGTTTGGTTACCGAATACTTTTATAAATCAAAATGCTATACCTTATAGCTACCGTTATCAACTTACAATGTCAGCGAAAATGTAATTTTGTCAAACATACTATCTATTTATAAATCCATAAAAAAAAAAAAAAAAAAAAAAAAAAAAAAAAAAAAAAAAAAAAAAAAAAAAAAAAAAAAAAAAAAAAAAAAAAAAAAAAAAAAAATTAGATATACAATTGGAATTTATACATAATCTACTGGGGCTTATCCCAGTCGACTAACAATTTACTCCTAAAATAATAAAATTAAAAAAAAAAAAAAAAAAGAAGAAGAAAAGAAATCAGTATGAAAACACCCTCCACGTTCAAAAGTAAAGGTTCGTGAATCCAATAAAAGGTCTAAAACTTCAAATTTTATCAATTGCAAGCTCCTTGACGCCACCCTTCTTAACCCTATAATCCACAATCGAAAAAAGATTAATGATTTAGCAGGCTACATAAGCTTTAAGAGGTTATTTGTGGATCCAATATTTACTTGTCACGTTACCAAAATTGACTTTGATCGGCTAGAGTCTCGTCATAGAAGTAAAGAACTCTCAGTATTCTTGTAAATTACTAAGCATCTCAAATACAATATACGTAAAGAATAATGATAAATAGACCTATCAACTAGTCCTATAAGTCTATCTAATCCATTCATAATTTGACAAGTGTAATTAACTTATTATTTCTCATTATATTCAACAATCAATTTTTAACTTCAATCGATCACATTTGTAAGTTTATTTTTAGGTTCATCAACACAAATTATTTTTATTTGTGAAAGTCCTCTTGTATTTCTGCTATAAATCCGAAAAAATTCATAGAAGTATAATTACAATTTATACATAATCCAGGGGTGCTTATTACAAATACTAACAAATCCCAGTCGACATTCACTTTTCTCTTGCAATAATANACACTCCCCTATATATTTGCCTTACTTCACTCTCACTCTCATTTCTTCCCCTTTTCATTTTCAGATCCACCTTTCATTTTCTCCTCAATTTCTCGCCGCTTCTTCAGGTTCAACGATATTTTCGTTTTAACTAATTTCATTTCGTTATATGTTGTATTATCGGTTTAATTTAGTTCTAATGTTGTTGTTATACATTATGTTAAGTTTCATTTTCTCGTCAATTTCTCGTGTGTTATAACGCTTTGAATGTTCGATGATCGATTAAATTTAGTTATAGCGTTGTTGTTATACATTTTATGTCAAGTTTTTTAATTTCTCGTCAGACGATATTTTGATTTTGACAGTATTTTAGTTAAATAACTGCTGGTAACTGATTTCGTTGCATTTGAATGAATTTGACCTAAATGTATTGTTTATGTTTTTCGATCGGTTTATTTATACATTAGGTTTAGTATTTGATTCGATATATAGTTAAAACTGTAGTTTGTTATATATCGTTAACGGTAAATGTAGTTGTTAATGCTTGTTTGATCGGTTTATTTCAGTTACCGAGTGTTGTTGTTGCTTTTATCTATAGATCAGGTTAAATGTTATACTCGTTTATTTATGTTTTAGTCGGTTTATATGTTGTTACGGTTATGCAACATGTTTTGTGAATTTAGTTGCGATATGCTGGTTCAATCGGTTAAGTTCGAGTGTTGTTGCTATTAGGTTAAGACGTTAAGTACTCTGATGTATTGGCGTATTAGTAGAAATCCAGATTATTTAGTGATTTAAGGTGACGTTGATGAACTATTTGTTGAAATTGGTGAAACATTGCTGTAAATGATGTTAAAGTTCACTGTATGTTATTTCGGTCGTGGAGAATGCGTTGTTTATGCTTAGCGGTCTAGGTCTGATATCGAGTGTTGTTGTAGCTTGATTTAGGCATTAGGTTATGTTTTATGATGTTTTGGTTTATTAGTTTGAGATCCGAGGCTATATAGTGCTGTAAGGTGATATAGATTGGTGAAACATTGCTGTATAAGATATTAGAGTTCGCTGTATATATTTTCAGTTTCAGATCATGCTTATAGTTGTTTATACTTGTTCGATCGGATTCATTGATTGAGTTGTAGGTTTGATTTGAGTGCTGTTGTTGCAGCTTAGTTTTATTAGTTAGAAATCTGGATTATTGTAGTGTTTTGAGGTGATTATTAAGAAGTATGTGATGAAGTTGGTTAAAAGTGGCTCTTATATGATGTTATAGTTCATTGTATGCTGTTTTGGATTCGGATCATGTGATGTAAATGTAGTGTTTATGCTTGTTCGCTCGGTTTTATTGAGTTGCTGATGTGATGATTAGTGTTATTATTGCTGTTATTGTGAGCTTTTAGCATTAGGTTAAGTTTTCCGATATTTTGTTGTTGCGTTCATTGTATGTTTCAGTTTTGAATCGTGTGTTGTTAATGTATATATGTTCTCTTTGATCGGTTTAGTTTTGCTGTAGATGTGATATTTAGTGTTGTTGTTACTTGATTTGCGGGATAATAGTAGGAGCATTGCTAATGTAGTTTATATCCTGAATTATGTGTAAGTTTTTATGCTTGATTATCGGTTTTATTGAGTTGTAGATAGATGTGATATTGTTGTCGTTCACGTGGTTAAATTTGTTGATATTTTGGTTTACTGGTTTGAGATCTGGATTATTCTAGTGTTTTAAGGTGATTTTGGTAAAGTATGAGATGAAATTGGCGAGATATTGTTTTATCTAATATAACAGTCATCTGTATGTTGTTTCGGTTTTGGTTTTGGATCATCCGTGGCGAATATAGCTTTTTATGCTTGATTGATTAGATTAACTGAGTTTTAGATATGATAAGCATCAGGTGAATTTATGATGTTCTGGTGTTTATTTTGAGTTCCAGATTATTGTGGCGTGATTTTGATAAATTATTAGGGGAAATAATGGATGAAACTGACGAAATTGGTGAAATGTGGTCTGATGTGTAAGTTTACTGAGTGCTGTTTCGTTTTAGAATTCTACATGTCAAGAAAAATGCCGTTAAACAAGAGCTCGTTGCTTCGTCTATAACATTATCATACCTATGGCCCTACTTCAGTATTATTCGTCTTAAACAAAACATGCGCCTACGACAACCAGGTCTTTCTAATGAACAATACAATGCAACTGCTGCCTTTTCTGAATGGCTACTGGAAGTGGGCAACGGCACAGCCGGAGAGCCAGACGAGTCTGAACCAGATAACACATCTTGGGTTCAAATACCAGACAAGTTCTGTATTCCCGAAAGTGACACAGCACTTGAAGAGCTAATCGGTTTTATATATGATGAAGAAACATTTGAAAGACCAAGTGCGTCATTGTTTCAAGAAAAGGCGATAGTGTGTCCAAAGAACAACACTGCTGATACCATAAACTCAACTGTACTTGATATGCTTCACGGGGACTCTTATACTTTTACAAGCATAGACGAAGCTATACCAAAAACAAATGACGGGGGAGCAACAGAGTTACTATATACTCAGGAATATCTAAACACGCTCTCATTTTCAGGAATGGCCCGGCACAAACTTACGCTCAAGATAGGTGCACCTATAATCTTACTAAGAAATCTAAACCTAGCTGGCGGGTTGTGTAACGGTACCAGGATGATTGTTACTCAAATATATACAAGGCTTATTCAAGCAAAAATCATCACTGGCACAAGAATGTCGCAAAAAGTTTATCTTCCGCGTATCGTGTTAACTGAAAAAGATGAAAAGCTACCTTTCGTGTTTAAAAGGAAATAGTTCCCGATAAAACTTTGCTATGCAATGACGATAAACAAGAGTCAAGGCCAGTCGTTAAACAAGATAGGTGTCTACCTACCCGAACCTGTTTTTGGCCATGGCCAATTATACGTTGCATTGTCAAGGGCAACATCTCCTGACGGGCTAAAGATGCTGATAAAGCAAGAGCCGGGCAAAAATAGGAACACAACTAAGAATGTGGTGTATAAAGATTTTTTGCATATGGTTACACTTAGACAGGTTTTGCACAGTCATTTTAAAAGATACTTTAAACGCTACCATAAAATTAATCTTCTAACTGTTTATTTGCATAAATAATTGTCATGCATGTCTTGCCTGTTTTACTTGCCTTTCTAAATTTTCCAATTTCATGCCTACATTTCTAGCCTCTGTTTTCTCTTAAACATATACTTATACATATGTACACTTCCTAATATCCATTTAATGTGCAGGAAAATGGAACAGGAGTCTAGCATCACTAAACCATCAAGCTCTACGGGCAAAGCAATTATTGAGCAACCAGAAAAGGAAAAGGAAACGACTGTTCAAACATCCAAGTCTACAGGAAAAGAAATTATTACACAGGAAGAAGACACCGCCCTTGCAAACCTAAAAGCTACAGACACTAACAAAGCTCTATACGTAAAAGTCTACCGTAAATGGACACCGACAAACAGGCAAGGAAAACCAGTCTATTTTGTTGCATGCTAATTGACCGAAAGGTATAACAATTGCTATGCTATTCGACAATCAATTACCAAAAGCAAAACAAATTTTTGTTAACTTTATAAGTTTCTCTTTTACTTACAGGGAGGAGCCATACAAGCGAATATCCAGTTACGCGAAAAAGCCAAATTCGATGCCCTTCTCCCGATCAACAGAACCTGCAAGATAACTGGATTCGGTTTTCAAGACGCAAAAACATGGATGCAAGTCGTTCCCCATTCACTTTCATTAGTTTTTGGAACATACACGGATATTAAGGACATACCAGACACAGGATTTCCAAGTCACTATTTCAACTTCACCCATTATAGAGATCTTTACTCAAAAGTTGATGTCAAAGAAGGGCTTCTAACAGGTACCTAAAACACATAAACATACAATATGTGTCAAATCTANGTGACACAGCACTTGAAGAGCTAATCGGTTTTATATATGATGAAGAAACATTTGAAAGACCAAGTGCGTCATTGTTTCAAGAAAAGGCGATAGTGTGTCCAAAGAACAACACTGCTGATACCATAAACTCAACTGTACTTGATATGCTTCACGGGGACTCTTATACTTTTACAAGCATAGACGAAGCTATACCAAAAACAAATGACGGGGGAGCAACAGAGTTACTATATACTCAGGAATATCTAAACACGCTCTCATTTTCAGGAATGGCCCGGCACAAACTTACGCTCAAGATAGGTGCACCTATAATCTTACTAAGAAATCTAAACCTAGCTGGCGGGTTGTGTAACGGTACCAGGATGATTGTTACTCAAATATATACAAGGCTTATTCAAGCAAAAATCATCACTGGCACAAGAATGTCGCAAAAAGTTTATCTTCCGCGTATCGTGTTAACTGAAAAAGATGAAAAGCTACCTTTCGTGTTTAAAAGGAAATAGTTCCCGATAAAACTTTGCTATGCAATGACGATAAACAAGAGTCAAGGCCAGTCGTTAAACAAGATAGGTGTCTACCTACCCGAACCTGTTTTTGGCCATGGCCAATTATACGTTGCATTGTCAAGGGCAACATCTCCTGACGGGCTAAAGATGCTGATAAAGCAAGAGCCGGGCAAAAATAGGAACACAACTAAGAATGTGGTGTATAAAGATTTTTTGCATATGGTTACACTTAGACAGGTTTTGCACAGTCATTTTAAAAGATACTTTAAACGCTACCATAAAATTAATCTTCTAACTGTTTATTTGCATAAATAATTGTCATGCATGTCTTGCCTGTTTTACTTGCCTTTCTAAATTTTCCAATTTCATGCCTACATTTCTAGCCTCTGTTTTCTCTTAAACATATACTTATACATATGTACACTTCCTAATATCCATTTAATGTGCAGGAAAATGGAACAGGAGTCTAGCATCACTAAACCATCAAGCTCTACGGGCAAAGCAATTATTGAGCAACCAGAAAAGGAAAAGGAAACGACTGTTCAAACATCCAAGTCTACAGGAAAAGAAATTATTACACAGGAAGAAGACACCGCCCTTGCAAACCTAAAAGCTACAGACACTAACAAAGCTCTATACGTAAAAGTCTACCGTAAATGGACACCGACAAACAGGCAAGGAAAACCAGTCCTATTTGTTGCATGCTAATTGACCGACAGGTATAACAATTGCTATGCTATTCAACAATAAATTACCAAAAGCAAAACGAATTTTTGTTAACTTTATAAGTTTCTATGTTACTTACAGGGAGGAGCCATACAAGCGAATATCCAGTTACACGTAAAAACTAAATTCGATGCCCTTCTCCCGATCAACAGAACCTGCAAGATAACTGGATTCGGTTTTCAAGACGCAAAAACATGGATGCAAGTCGTTCCCCATTCACTTTCATTAGTTTTTGGAACATACACGGATATTAAGGACATACCAGACACAGGATTTCCAAGTCACTATTTCAACTTCACCCATTATAGAGATCTTTACTCAAAAGTTGATGTCAAAGAAGGGCTTCTAACAGGTACCTAAAACACATAAACATACAATATGTGTCAAATCTATAAACATAAATTGTAATTCATGGTTGCAGATTATATCGGGTATGTTCAATATGTAACTGGAATCCAGCATTCAGTCAAACAAACTAAAGACTCGGCAATTTGGAGAGACATTGCAATTCAGAATACAGAGTACGTACAATGCCTTTATTTTTGCAGTTGACTATCTTAAAAAAAGCATTGTAATACTCAATTAATATTTGCAACAGTCGTCGCACAGTACGATTCACATTATGGAATCAAGAGGCATCTGCTTTTAGATCGGACGAATATGACAGAGCTGAAAACCGGTAATTATAGCCGTCAGCTCTTGCTTGGTAAAACACTATGGAGGTATAACATTATTTAACTTACTCTTTCAATTAAAATGTTAACCTTTATGGTCTAATTTTTAAATTAACTAATACAGGCATTCAACTTTCAAACACACCTGCAACATCATACTACTTCAATCCAGACATACCCGAATATCAAGAAATGCGATCTGTGTAAGTGAATATGCTACTGAATAGTATTACATGTAAAAACTTAAACGGAACTTACCTAATATCCAATGACAATTCAGGTGTCAAGAACTCCTTGAACCACCAGCGATAGTCAATTTAGAGTACCAAAGATATGCAGATCCGCAGCAAGAAAAGTGTAGGAACCGTGTAAACCTGGCAGATTTGCTTAAAGAAAATCCGGAAAATCAACAGGTAATGAATACATGCAATAATAAATTTATAATATACAAGTCAAATCTTTACCTAACTCTTTTTCCTATCCAGAATGTCCGTTTCACTGTCAGTGATACTATCAACAAAGTCGAGACAAAAAGAGCATGGTTTTTTAAGAAATGCCTCGACTGTAAATTGAAGATATCTGACCGATTTGCACATCCACACTGCGAGCAGCCAAAATCGAAAAACGACATCCTCTACAGGTAAAAAACAAAACAAGAAAATAAAGACATCCAAAAATAAATCGTAAATAAATAAATAAATAAAATTTCTTACCAATATGTCCTGTATTTTTTCCATAGTTATTGCTTCAGAGTTCAACTATCCGACACCACTGGCAATGCAACGATGACATGCTTTAGTAACGAAGCAAATTCAATGATCAAAGATTGCAAAGAATTGTTACAAGGCTTGGATAACAAAGATTCGCATGAATACCCTGCAGAACTGCTAGCACTAGAAGGGAAGAGAAAGATATTCCAGCTACACTTTGATCCAGATTCTACAAAAGAAAAGCCGATTTTCATCCTTGATGGTTCTTGGGATGATACACCCTTAATAACGGCAGTCACTGAAAATACTGCAACACCAAACATTCCTCTTCTGCCAGCTAACACTGAAACAGAAAATACCAAATCTTTGTCGCCAACACCAGTTACAATAGCCGAACCAATTGCAACAATGGCAGAACCAATTACAGCGATACCCGAATCAATTGCAGAAATCGAAGACAAAAAACCCATGGCCACCCCAGATCCCAAACAACATACTCTATCCGAAACATCAAATATTGAAACCACCGCTACCCCACCACCTGAACAACTTACTCAACCTGAACCATCAAGACCAAAAAATGAAACAGGAAAGAAAAATGTTCAAAGGCCACTTTTCCAGCAAGATAAAGATGCGACTACAACAAAACCTGGAAAAAAGCTCAAAAAAGCATAAATGCATTGCAACAATGACGATTATCTTTGTATAATAGCCTATGTATCTGCAGCTTCCTAGAATGCAGCATTAAAATAATGGGTATGTAAATATGTGTGCCTACCAGATGGTACCAGGCATCTAGAAACTATTGTTCGAACCAATAGACCTTTTGGATTGTCTTTTGTACAATGCCTATCTAGGCAAATATTTTGCATGAAATAGATGCTGGTCTCTCTATTTAGTCCACTTATCATGTTCATAGCCAAACATTCATACATGTCATTAACAGGAGAAAACTAACTGGAAAGTAAAAATAAAAAAAAATATATGTAAACACTCATAGAATACGATAAAACTCATACTTTTTATTGATAGCTAACATCCATTACAACCATGACCACGGACATTAAGATGGCCTACTAACAAACAGCATAAGTTGGCAACATCAAACAGAAATTAAAAACTACATGGAACATAAAAATAGATTGTACATCACTTTCTAGCAACACAGACACAAACACACATAGCTAAAAAGAAACTCCTTGCCAAACTTCAAAGCTAATCGTCCACTTCCATCAGCCTGACATGGCGTTTCTTTTCACTCCTTGCCTCACGCAGTGCACCCAAAAGGCGAAGCAACAACTGCAAAATTTCCTCATTCCTAGCCTGCACTTCAACCAAACACTCAACTCCAACACGGGCAGGTCACGCAAACCATCACACCACTCACGAACTTTGATAATGGAACCATCATTCTCACGATCTTCTTGACCAAATAGAAATCTGAAACAGTCTTGAATCTCATTGGAACCACACACCTCTTTTAACGGTTCAAAATTTGGAATAGAAACCATTTTTTTTTGGATACTGGTATGACACAGATTTTACCGGGTGCAAATAAAAATAACAAGTCCCACTAACTCTTATATAGGCAATTAACACAGGTTACATTAACCAAACTAAAACAGTTATTTTTAGGTTATATTTCCCATGGCAAGTACCAAAAACAGAATCTCAAAACAAAACAATTGCATAAAACAAAAACATCACAGAAATACTGTTAGCCAGGAATCTACATAGACAGGTCTTTCAAGTTTCTTCCTTTTTACCATATTAAAGTGTCACAGCCAGTAGATAACATTTATCTAGACTCAAAAGCAATCCAACCAACACCAATTCATCTTTCTAGAAAAAAAAACATTTATACCACAATAGATATACAACAATGTCACTGACTAACAAGTATGCAACTAGATAAAAAAAAAAACTTATTCTAAATGTATTATTGTTAACACCTACAAGTAAATTGCATTAAACATCATAATTTTATTAATATAAACAACGACGTTACACAAATTCCAGGTATACTGAAAATTTGATACATACACCTGCTACAAGACCAAACCTGCTACAAGACCAACCTCATGGTTATACCACCATAACCCTACAAAAGCATACTACAAGACCAACCTAATGGTTATATCCACCATAACTACACAAAAGCATACCATACTACATAACTTAGTTAGACTTTTTTATTTTATTGATGATACGAGATTTCTCACCGACCCTTACAGCAGCAGCATGCCTCATTTGCATCAAACGACCTAACTCTGCAAAATCCTCTTGCTCTGCATCTTTCAGGTCGGCCACGCATTCATCCAAAAAAGGACCCCCAACAAATGTCTTCAGCTCTTCAATAATTCCATGCCTTTCCTCAACCCTAGCATTGATTCTTCGATCATTTTATTATAGCTCCTTAAATCACCCATGTAAGCCTGCTTCTCTCTAGAAAAAATCGTCTCGAGAACTTTATGTACTCGCCTATCACCAATTTGCTCCGCGATCTTTAAACACTTACGGAATTTGCGCCCCATAACGAATGCCTTCAATTGAAAACCCTAGCTAATTTCTTTATCCCCAAATCCAATTTATCCCCAAACAAACAAAACGTAAAAAAGAAAAATATAAAGAAAAAAAAAAAAGAAAGCCCAACGGAACATACTAAAGGCCCAGAAAAAAATGGCCCAATTACATAAACTTTAAGTGATTTGTTAAAATTATTATTTCTTAAAAATTACACAGCCACTTTTAATCACTTGCCAATTGTATACTCAAACCATACAAAAAAATGGAACCTTATTTGTACATGATTAACTCGAATAGTAAACGTGCCCGCCCGCAACGCGGCGGAATGTCGCCATTCTCGTTTGATTAAAGTATGATTCATAATTGTTGGATGATGTGTGTCGTGACAAAGTTTTGGATGTATATAAAGGAAATACTTTGAAAACAAAATGAAGTATAAGTTTGTAGTGAAAATTTAATGAATGGTGATTGGTTTGAAAGTTGATATATAGATTGACTAGATGAGTACTCATGTATATCAACAGAATTTTATAGCGGCATAAGTTTTTTGTCATGAACATTATGGGCCCGTTTGGTAGGGGCTTTTTGAGGAGCTGTTAGCTTTTTGTTACAAAAATAATCTCCTATAAAATAAGTAGCTCCGTTTGGATGTATTAACTTCAAGCTTTTATTTCAAACAAATAGCTCCTAAATGAAAAGCTAATCATGAAGCTTTTTAAACATCTTGGAGCTGTTAAAACTTTAAATTACTGATATACCCTCCAAATATTTGTTTACAATTATAAATATGTCCTTTTATGTAATTTTACATCTTATAATTATATTTAAAAGCTAACTTACCAAACACTTTTATTGAAAAAAAATATACAGCTTGTAGCTCATATTAACAGCTTTACAGTTTACAGCTTACAACTTACAGCATACAGCTTACAGCTAATTTTGCTAAACATACCCATATATGATAGAATACTTTCCGTGATTATAATGATTGAATAGTTTCCGCTAGTTGGTATAAAATTAAGTTTCCAACCATGCATTAGTTTGTTTCCTTAAGTAGATTTAAGTTTTCACTTTTAAGAATAGTTGGTTTTTTCATTATACATGGTATAGATTTTCACTTTTCACTTTTAAGAATAGTTGGTTTTTCTATTATAAATAGTATAGATGAGATTGCTTTACTGTTTTTCGTTTTATTGTTATTTTCTTTTTTGATTTGTTTAAGACTATTGTCCACTATTAAGAATATTATCTATACTTGTTTTAGTGTACCACAACCCTTAATCACAATTATTATTTACAAAAACTAAATAAAGTTATTACTCGCTCCGTCCCAAAATTATTGTCCTCTATTAACTTTTTCGGTCTTTCTTTTTTAACTTTGACTATAAATATTTTTGTTTGTGTTAGACAATACTTAATGAAAATTATACCAATGAAAATACATTTAAAACTCAATCCGTTCATATATTTTGCATCAAGTATTATATAATATAAACAAAAATACTTAAGGTCAAAGTATAAAAGTAAAGACCAAAAAAGTCAACAGGGGACAATAATTTTCGGACGGAGCGAGTAATTAATTGTGAAAAGGTAACATTGTCTTTTTGGTTTGTTTTGCCAAAGCCAAAATTGTAATTAATGAATATTTCTTAAACTATGCGTCTTGTGTGATGAACAATCATTTAGAAAAGAAGAAGTACAAAATGAGAGAAAATGAACTTGTCTTCTTTTACTTTGTGTTTTTGAGATTGATATACAAGAGAAATTGAAAGAAATTGAAAAAAAATGTGTTATCAAGATTTCTTATTGCGAAGAAATGAAAAGAAGTAGGAGGAATATGTAGTGTTTTTATAGTATAAAATTTTCTTTCCAAATCTAGGAGGAAGAGTAAGGAAGAGAAATGATTTTCTTCCTTTCTTTTCTCTCCTATTTCTTCTCTTCGTTTCCTTTATAAACTTAACTCGAAAACACAACGTTAGTTATATGGCTCATTTCTATAGACTACACATCAAAATCAAGAAGCAATGCAAATAACAACCAATGTTTTGATTTTTAGATTTTTGCTTATGGCCCAACTAGTTGAACACTAAAGGATTAAAAGTTAAGATTGTGTTTGAGAACTTCGTCTCAAACGCAGTTAAACTCATCTTATGAATATACATTTAAATTGTCATTTCGTCTTTAACGCAATTAAGCTCAATTTATAAATATACATTAAATTTGTCATAACTTGTTTGAAAATTTAACAAATTAAAGGCATGTAATTCGGATATGACTATTAGTGGTCATGTGAGAGTATATTTGAGCGAGTATAATTTGGATGTTTGAACAACGAGATAGAGTCGTGCACCAAGGTCTTCGACTACATTACAGTATTTGTGGAAACAAGATTCAATAAGCTAAAGTATCTAGGGTGATTTTGGTATGGGGGTGTCAGAGTCAAGTTATGACTCATATACAATGTTATTGTTAAGTTGAAAAATGTTTGATGAATATTAGAGAATGAAACTCGTAGAATTATAGTAGTGGGAGAAGCTTGGTTTCATTAAAGTGGTAGGCCATATATTATGTCCTTGTTCTTGATCTCTCTCCATATCTCTTTTTTAGCCTACATTCTTTCTAGTTTATATGTTTAACTTGAATTCAATGAATTTTTTATACATCTATATTTTTTTGTTATAAGGAAACCTCTTTATAAGTGATAGCCACATTTTCAAAAAGAAACCAAACCGAAAAAATTATATTCATATACACAATATCCTATCACGTTCCAATCAAAACTATACCTTTATCGATTTCAAGTAGCAAACCAAAAGTACCCTTAACCTTTTTATGATTATGGAAATTGTAATTGAAACCTATGACAAATTTTACGATCAACAAGTGTTTGGCTTACCTAATTGAGAATTAGGTAATAATTTTTGTTTAGTTTGAGGGTTTAAGCAAAATTTTATTTATTTTTTTCAATGGAAGTTATTTTTCTCCATACACTAGCAACTTATACATCAATGTGGATAGTAGTTATTTGGTGTAGCAAAGAATTAAATATGTATTTTCGGATATCCGAAATGATTGAAAAATATATGAATCGAATCTGAAAATTCATAAACAAAATTTTAGATGATTTCTAATAAGATGTTCGGATTTTAAGACATTTCAGTTGGATTTTCTTTTTAGTAAAGATAAACCTAATCAACAGAATTATCTTCAATTCATAGCAGCCATATAATCCAACAAAGTTTTTAGTTTCAAAGTTAACATATTTGACTTAACAAAGGTTAACTTATTGGATCATATTTAATGCCAAAATCATGAGAGTTTTATAAAAGTTGTTTCATTTTGTAGCTTGCTGTTTTTCAAACAAGGATAGGGCGTGTGTTGCAATGAGGAAACCTACACTCTTAAGTAACGTTGTGCTATCCTTTGTGTTATAAGCTACAATCTTTTGTAACCTTGTGCTCTACTTAGTGTTATATGTCTTATTATTCATTTAGTTATCACTTATTATAAATCAAGTTGTAGAATTCAGAGTAGTGTTTGTCTTATAAGCATCCAACATAAACTAAAGTAATCTAATCATGCATCTTTATCTACCTATTATATAAGTTAGGCCATTTTTTTACTGTGGACTCACCAAAAAATGACACGTAGGATGTCAAAACTCATCAAAAAATGCTACGTAAGATGTTAGTAATTGTTAGCTATTGTTGAGCATTTTTCTACCTATTTAAATTTCATTATTAACCATTCTTTCTTCTTGGCCAACCAGATTCACTTTTGCCTGTCATCTTTTCTCTCTTCCCAACTTTTGCTCCAGCCACTGCCGCAGGGCTACTGCTCCGGTCATCCCCTCAACTAATACTTCGTCCATGATGCAGCTTACATTTTTTTTTCTCTCTTAATATATTCTTAATTGCTGTCATCATAAACTATTCTTTTTGTAGGTCCTAAAATCTGCCGTCGTTGGTGGTACCGACTATCACCGCCATCATTTCTGACCAACATCTTATTACAGGTGAATTTTTGTATATTTTTTCTCCAGATTTGTTGAGATCTGAAAGTTTTTAGTTGATTCCTTTTTAGAATTCAAAGCTTATGTTGGTGTTAACTTATTGTCCGAAGATCTTTGTATTTTAGATTGTGCAATTTTTATCGTGATTGTTATTTAGTTTTCATTTTGAAGATGGTCAATTATATATGTTTTGGAGGAGTAGCATAATCACAATCACATAGGTACATCATGTTTGTAGATCTAAAGAAGATAATATGACTTGGGATTATCGGCTATTCTTTTTAATTGAGGGTCAACATAATCTAGATTTGACCTTTTTGTTTCATAAAAGTATAAAACAATCTATTTTTGTGTTCAACTGTAGTATATTGGTGTTACACTTTTTCTGTTTGATTTTCTTATGTTTGTTTCTTGGTTGTTTTTATTTACAAATAATTTATCATGTGGGGTTGATGATAAATGAACAAGCTGATGATGATAACCATATATGTTTAGTTATATACAAGTGATTTCAGTTATATATATTGTATGATTTTTGCTTATAAAGTATTCTTCATCAACTATGATATATGTTTTGTAATGAATACGTGATTTGGTAATTTTTTCATGTGAGAGTAGTGACAACTGTAGTAAGCTTTCTTCATTATTTGTGCAGTAATTGTATGTACTTCGCAATATCTAATGCATAGTTCTTTTACTGGAATATTAATCTTTCTTCATCATTTTAGTGAGATGCTTTTTTGGAGATATCCATTATTCAATTGAACAAAGTACAAGTTTTTTACTACGTAGATCCTTGCAATCTTGCATTACTCAATTGAACAAGCATGTATTTTTCATAGTTAAAGAAACCTTATAACACAACCTTATTTTAGCTTCTATGAATATTATACCGAAAAAAACACGAAACATTATTAAAGTATAATATTATATATATTTCGAGAAGATTTGCAAATCTAAGTGGTATACATTTCATACTGATAAAACGTCTTGTCAAAACAAGATTTTGGTTATTAGCAGGAAAAGTGGTGATATCTTTGAAAAAACAAGTTGACTACTGTTGGCTTTGTAGAATACACCAACTCCGTCACTCTTATAACACTATACAAGGAATGGGTGTATTAGCCTATCAGGTCAAGTTGGAGACTCCATGTACACGACACGATAGCATTTTATATGTTAACTAGAACTCTTTGTTTTGGAGTCCATTTTGATAGTTTATGTTTTTATTTACTTATGTTTGTCGGTTTATGAAATGATTCTGTTTTTATTTTCCAAATTCGAATGAAATCTTTATTTTTTTGTTTTTCATTATAAATCTTTGATAATTTATATATAGTTGTTTGATGTAAAGCTATTAATATCTAACATTTTTATATGATTTTGTTCAAATAAGTAGCTTATACATATCTGATACCTAAACATATCACTGCTTATCATTTGCTTATTCCTTTTTCTAGTAGTTTTTCTTATTTTGTGGTAATAAAGTAGATGGACTGATTCTATACATAAGGAATACTTATTAAAGCTTGGAGTGAAGTTTGGATAGCCTTTGGACACTTTCTTATTATTCAAGGACTAAAGATGAAGATTATAGGCTATATAAGCATCATATCTTTTAGGGTTTCAGTATTATTCTTGATAATACTTTCTCTCTCAAAAGTTGTATTCTCTCCGCTCTTTCATTCGTATTATTTGTGATCATCTTGATCTGTCTTGTTACTGTAATCGTTTGATTATTATCATATAGATAACACTCTGATCTTGTAAACCTTTCAGTAACAATAGTTGGTAATCTGTGCCAACTATTGAGTTTCATCAGTTTAATAAAAGTTTGTTTAACGGTTTTTAGTATATCTTTGATACCATCGCACATGGTATCAGAGCCAGGTTGTTGATTTTATCGATATGAATTTCTAGGGTTTTCTGGAAATTTGGGGATCTTGTTCTCTTGATTCTTCCGGTGGTGATTCATAGTGTTTTGGGACATCTGTGGTGGTTGATTTGCTAAATATGGTTTTTTTGAGCTTTAATTGGAAAAATTAGGGTTTGTTCTTGAAACCCTAATTTCCTGATAATTGGGCCTTTTGTTTTTGGAGTATTCTCTGGTTCTATTGGGTCATAATCAGCCCTAGACTAAGTGAATCTAGGGTGATTGTGATTGGTTCTTGATTCTTTCCGTTATTTTCTGCACTGTAAGTTTTTTCCTTTCTCTTAAGATTAACAGTATTTGAGTTTTGTAGGTGTAAACGAGTAAATTAACTTCTTGATCTGCCACCATTTGAGTGGTACGAATACCTGCTCTGGTTTACCCCAGTCCACAAACTTGATACTTGAAGATTGATTTGGGAATTGGTGGTTAATTCTGATTGAAGGAGTTGTTTATTCTTTGTCTGCTTATTTGTTGTGTTTGTCTATCTGTTATCTGTTTTATTTGATTATTTCTTTCTGTGTGATTCATCATGGTTGGTGATGATAGTGTTGATCCTAATAAAGATAAAAATAAACATAAAGAAACTGAAGTTGGTTCTTCTTCTGATTTAAAACTTTCTTTTGGTGATTCTTTATATTTGCATCCTAATGATACTAGTGGTACTCCTATTGTATCTGTTAAACTTATTGGTACTGAAAATTATAAAATATGAGTATTGCTATGACATTTGCTTTAAGGAATCATAACAAACTTGGGTTTATAGATGGAACTTGTAAAAGAGATAATTCTAACCCTGGTCTTGCTAATCAATGGGATACTTGTAATTCTGTGGTTGTTACTTGGATCTTAAATTCTTTAAGTCCTGAGTTGTTTGCTGGTGCTATTTAATCTAAGACTGCTTTTTGAAATGTGGAATGACTTAAAAGATACTTATGACAAAGTTGATGGTTATGTTGTTTTTAACATACATAAAAACATTAATTCTTTGAATCAAAATGGGTCATCTCTTGCTAATTATTACAATAATCTTAATTCTTTATGGAAACAATTTGATTCAATGATAAGTTTGCCTACTTGTACTTGTGAGGCTGCAAAACATTTTGAAAACGATAATCAACTGAATGCAGTTTCTCATGGGTCTTGATGATACTTATGTATCAATCAGAAGTAACATTTTAACTAGAGATCCTTTACCATCAGTCAAAACAGCTTTTTCTGTTGTCTCAGGGGAAGAATCCCATAGGAATTATTCTTCTGGGACAGGTTCTGTTAAACCTAGTGCTCCAGCTTTTGCATCAAAGTTTTTTGATAACAAAAAAAGGTTTAATAATAATAACTATAACAATAAAAGTTCTGGTAATAATCCTAACAACAGAGGACCTAATCCCAACTTGAAATGTACTAATTGTAATAAGATTGGTCATACTGTTGATAGATGCTTTGAACTGGTTGGTTATCCTGCTGGTTATGTTAAGAGGAACTTTAATGCTAATGCCAAACCTTTTACCAGTAATAATGCTTCAGCTGATATTAATAATACTACTGATAATAGTACTAGCAATTCTCCAGTTTCTTTGTCTAATGAGCAGCTTTCTAGGCTTATGAGTCTCCTAAATGATAATAATGTGTCTTCTGCTAATGCCAATATGGCAGGTAAAAATTTTAAAGGAACTTTCTTTAATGGCAGTGTTAAATTTAACTTGAATTAAAAAAAAATAATGGTAATACAAATTTTGTTATTGGAAATATCAGTCTTGGTTGGATTGTTGATTCAGGGGCAAATCAACATATGAATGTGTCTGCTAAATTTTTGATAAATGTGATTGATATTTCAAATCTTGGTCTTACTGTTGGTCACCCCAATGGTACCCAAGCTACTATCACTAAAATTTGTAGATTTGAAAATAAATAATGACATAACTTTGTATGATGTTCTTGTTGTTCCTGAATACACTGTCAGTCTTCTTTCTGTTCATAAATTGGCAAGAGACAGTAAATTGTTTGTTGGATTTGATGATAACCATTGTTATATTCAGGATTTAAAGGAAAAAAGGAATGTGGGGATTGGTAATCAATGCAATGGTGTTTATGTGTTTGATGTTAACAATGCTTGTAAGATTGTTTCTAATAATTGCATTGCTACCTGTTTTGTTTCTAAATATTTGTGGCATCAAAGACTTGGTCATCCCTCTGATTAAGTCTTGAATGTTTTAAAAAACAATCTTAATCTAGATAGTCATTCAACTTCTGATCATCTCTGTGATACCTGTAATAAAGCTAAACAAACAAGAGAGCCCTTTCCATTAAGTGATCACAAATCTACTAAAATTGGTCAATTGGTTCATTTAGATGTTTGGGGTCCATATAGGGTCACTAGCAGGGATGGTTATAAATACTTTCTAACTATAGTTGATGACTATTCTAGAGCTGTTTGGGTATATATGTTAAAAGGGAAAGAAGATTTTTATGATTCCATTGTCAGTTATGTTTATATGATTAAAAATCAATTTGAAACCAATGTGAAAATCTTTAGAAGTGATAATGGGATAGAATTTGTCAATAATAGACTTCAAAAGTTTTTAAATGACAATGGAATTCTTCATCAGACCACATATGTTTATACTCCTCAGCAAAATGGCATTGCTGAAAGGAAACATATCCATCTTCTGAATGTTGCTAGATCCCTTATGTTTCAGGGGGAATTACCCTTGTATTTCTGGTCTGATTGCATTATAACTGCTGTTCATCTTATTAACAGGACTCCTTCTTCTATGTTGTCTGGCAAATCTCCTTTCTTTTATGTGTATGGGCAAGACCCTTCACTCTCTCACCTTAGGGTTTTTGGTTGTCTCTGTTATGCTATAGTTTTAAATAACAATGATAAATTTAGTAGCAGATCTGAAAAGAGCGTTTTTATTGGTTATTCTAATGAGAAAAAAGGGTTATAAACTATTAAGTCTTGAAACTAAAAAGACTTTTTACTCAAGAGATGTTAAATTTTATGAAACAGTGTTTCCTTTTAAAATAAAAAATCAAAGATTTAAATCATAAAAAAAAATTGACAACAAAGATCCTAAAAGACCCAATGATGAAGGGAGAGTGTCTTCCAATGATGATGGCTTAGATTTGAATTCTCAATATAAGAGTAACCATAACTCTAATGCAACTTCCATGGATGAAAATACACACCCTGAGGGCAATGTTTCTCATGAAACAGATTTTGTTGGTGATTTTGATGCTATTCTAGAAATGGATTCTGTTTTGAATCCTGAAATTCATGATTTACCAGCCAATACTACAAGAAGGTCCTCTAGACCTACTAAACTGCCTAAAAGCTTAAATGATTTTGTTAATGAAGGCAAAGTTAAGTATGGTGTTGAAAGAGTTGTGAATTATTCTAATCTTAGCACTGAAAATTATTGTTATGCTGCTAGTCTTAATAAAAGTGTTGAGCCTACTAGTTATGATGAAGATATTCTTGATCAAAATTGGATTGATACTATAAATTCTGAAACTGAAACTCTTAATAGAAATCAATCTTGGGTTATTACTGATTTGCGTGCTAATAGGACTCCTATTGGTTATAAATGGATTTTTAAGATTAAATACAAATCTAATGGTCAAATTAGATATGAGGCAAGATTAGTTGCTAAAGGCTGTAGTCAAAGGGAAGGTGTTGATTATAATGAAATTTTTTCTCCTGTTGTTAAAATGTCTACTATTATACTCTTAATTGCTATTTCTGTGAAAAATAAGTGGCCATTGTATCAACTTGATGTTAACAATTCTTTCCTTTATGGTGATTTAGATGAGGATATTTATATGACTATTCATAAAGGATTTTCTGATCATACAAATAAGAATAAAGTCTGTAAACTCACTAAATCTTTATATGGTCTTAAGCAAGCACCCAGAAAGTGGAATGAAAAACTTGTGAGTGTTCTTAAAGAAAATGATTTTGTTCAGTCTGTTAATGATCATTCTTTATTTACCAAAACCAAAGATAAAAAATTTATTGCCTTATTGGTTTATGGTTATGACATTGTTATCACAGGTAAATGTGATATAGAAATTCAACAATTTAAGATCGTTCTTAAGACCAAGTTTAACATAAAAGATTTGGAGATTCTTAAATACTTTCTGGGAATTGAAGTTTTAAAAGAAGGAAATGATATTTGTCTTACTCAAAGAAAATATTGCTTAGAGTTGTTAAAAGATTTTGGTCTAATTCGGTGTAAATTTGTGTCTACTCCTATGGAACCAAATTGTGTTCTACCTTTCATTCCTACTAATGAGAATCCTTTATTAGATAATATTACTGGATATCAAATGTTGCTTGGTAAACTCATTTATTTGACTCATACCAGACCTGATATTGCATATTCAGTTCACTATCTTGCACAGCATATGCATTCACCTTTAAAGTCTCATCTTGCTTCTGCTCTGAATGTTTTAAGATACTTGAAAGGTGTTCCAGGTAAAGGTATTAGGTATTGTTATTCCAGTAATGATAATGTTTTGGAAGGATATAGTCATGCTGATTGGGCTAAATGTTTAAAAACCATAAAATATGTGACTAGTTATTGTATCTATTTCAATAAATGCTTAATTTCATGGAAAAGTAAAACACAAAACACTCTTTCTAAGTCATCTACTGGAGCAGAATACAGATCTATGTCTTCTGCTATTTGTGAAATTATTTGGATACAAAATTGCTAGCTGATTTGTGTACTAAAATCACTCTTCCTGTTAATCTATTTTGTGATAACAAATCTGCTTTACAATTAACTGTTAATCCTGTTTTCCACGAAAGATCAAAACATTTTGAAATAGATGTTCACTTTATCAGAGAGAAAATTGCAAAAGGTGTTCTGAGTACCAAAAAGATTGGTTCTCAAGACAAAATTGCAGACATTTTAACCAAAAATCTTCCTGTTTATCAACATAAAAATTTATGTGATAAACTAAAATTATTTGATATGTTTAGTTGTCAGATTAAGGGGGAATGTTCAAAAAAGTAGCTTATACATAATCTGATACCAAAACATATCACTCATTATCATTTTCTTATTCCTTTTTCTAGTAGTTTTTCTTATTTTGTAGGTAATAAAGTAGAGGGACTGATTCTGTGCATAAGGAATACTTATTAAAGCTTGGAGTGAAGTTTGGATAGCCTTTGGACACTTTCTTATTATTCAAGGACTAAAGATGAAGATTATAGGCTATATAAGCAACACATCTTTTAGGTTTCAGTATTATTCTTGATAATACTTTCTCTCTCAGATGTTGTATTCTCTCCCCTCTTTCATTCGTATTATTTGTGATCATCTTGATCTGTCTTGTTATTGTAATCGCTTGATTTTATCATATAGATAATAACATGATCTTGTAAACCTTTCAATAACAATAGTTGGTAATCGGTGCCAACTATTGAGTTTCATCAGTTTAATAAAAGTTTGTTTAAGGTTTTTAGTATATCTTTGATACCATCACACATATTTCAAAATCTAGGTAATTTGTTGAATTATTTATTAATTTTTTCATTGTATGATGTAAATTTTTTTCACATATATAAAAGGCTAAGGTTAAATGGTGTATTGAAGGGGACGAGAACTCCAGTTTATTTCACGAAATGCTAAACAAAAAACGCAGCCAACAGAGTATTCGTGGCATTATGGTTGACGGGGTTTGGATTGAAGACCCGTATATTGTTAAATGTGAATTTTACCATCATTTTAGCAAGAGATTCGCTAAACCGGAGATACACCAAGCTCATCTTGACATGGAATACCCGTATACAATTACTTTAGAGCAACAAGTGGATTTGGAAGGTGATGTTTCTAAAGAGGAATTAAAAAAGGCGGTGTGGGATTGTGGGATCGATAAATCTCCGGGTCCGGAAGGATTTACATTTGGCTTTTATCGTCGTTTCTGGACGATTATCGAAGATGTCTTCGAAGCAGTTACGTGTTTTTTTAATAGTGGCATTATCCCTAATGGGTGCAACTCCTCTTTCATAGCATTGATCCCGAAAATTCCTGATGCCAACTTGGTAAAAGACTTTAGACCAATCAGTCTTATTGGGAGTCTTTACAAGATCATTGCTAAAATACTCGCGAACCGTCTCGTTGGTGTGTTGGGTGATATTGTTAATGAGGTGCAATCAGCTTTCATCGCGGAAAGACAAATCTTAGATGGCCCTTTCATTCTTAATGAGGTACTTCAATGGTGCAAGCTTAAAAAGAAACAATCTTTAATTTTTAAGGTCGAATTTGAGAAAGCCTTTGACTCGGTCCGTTGGGATTTTTTGGATGAAGTCCTGAAAAAATTCGGCTTTGGTGATAAATGGTGTAACTGGATACAAAGCTGCCTTCGATCGTCGAGAGGCTCCATTCTGATTAACGGCAGCCCTACGAAAGAGTTCAAATTCTTTAAACGTTTTAAGTAAGGTGACCCTCTATCTCCTTTCTTGTTCATTTTAGTAATGGAAAGCATGCATCTTTCTTTCCGGATGTGGGTATGTTTAAAGGCGTCAAGCTAAATTCTTCTACGACCTTTTCTCATATGTCTTATGCGGATGACGCGGTGTTTGGACAATGGTGTGATGATAACATTAACACTTTAATCCATGTGCTTGAATGCTTTTACCGAGCTTCTGGTCTACGGATCAACATGAGCAAAAGTAAAATCATGGGGATTTTTGTGACGGAGAATAAGGTCAAGAGTGCTGCGACTAAACTTGGTTGCCTCACCTCAACACTCCATTTACTTACTTAGGTACCAAAGTGGGAGGTTCGATGGCTTGGTCTTACGCATGGGAGGAGGTGTGAGTTCTCGACTTTCTAAGTGGAAAATGATAACCTTGTCTATTGGCGGTAGACTAACCCTTCTCAAATCGGTATTAGGTTCTATACCTATCTTCCATTTGTCCATATTTAAAGCTCCTTTAACTATTCTTCGCAAATTAGAATCTATTCGGAGTCACTTTTTCAATGGTCATGATTTAAGCAGTAAGAAAGTGACTTGGATAAAATGGAACAGTGTTCTGGTGCATAAAGAAAAGGGAGGCCTTGGCGTCTCTAGCCTTTACGCTCTAAATAGAGCTTTAATGCTCAAATGGGTTTGGAGATTTTATGCTCAAAATTCATCTTTATGGGCAAGAGTTATTAAAGCTATTCACGGTGTTGATGGGAAAATTGGTAAGAATATTAAGGCTTGTAATCATTCCTGCTAATTGAGTATTGTGAACGAAATTAGTGCCCTTAAAAATCAAGGCATTAACCTTTTAGAATTCATGCGTCTTAAGTTGGGTAACGGGAATAATATTTCTTTTTGGGACGATCATTGGATTGGAGACTATACTCTTAAGGATCTTTACCAGCGTCTTTATGCTCTTGAGAACTTTAAACAGGTGACAGTTAGTGCGAAGATGGCAGATGATACGTTGGACTTTTCGTTTCGTCGTACGCCAAGAGGAGGGGTCGAGCATGCTCAGTTTGCTAATTTGTCTGACATGGTTCATGATGTTAACCTAATGCCGATACCGGACAGATGGACCTGGTCTTTGGAAGGTTCGGGGGAGTTTACTGTGGCATCCTTACGTAAGGAGATCGATGATAAAAGGCTCTTGGGTGTGATTTCTAAGACTGGATCAAATCCGTCCCTATTAAGGTCAATGTGCATGCTTGGAAGGTGAAGCTTGATGCCCTTCCAACGAGGCTAAATATTTCTCGTCGAGGTATTGTGATCGATTCTATTTTCTGCCCTATTTGCGATAATGTCGTGGAGTCTTCCAATCATTTGTTTTTCATGTGTAATACGGCTAGAGAAGTCTCTAGTATGATTACACAATGGTGGGATATCCCTCATGTTGAAGGCAACTCTCATGACGAATGGAGTTCTTGGCTTCTGTTGTTGCGACTTTCGTCTAAACATAAACTTATTCTTGAAGGCGTTTTTTATGTTATGTGGTGGCATCTATGGTCATATCAGAATAAACTTCTCTTTGAGCCCAAGTCTCCTTTGAAGGCGACGATTTTCGATGACATAGTTTCTAGGTTGTTTTATTGGTGTAGGTATCGTTGTAAAGCCTCATTTAGTTGGAACGATTGGCTCAAATATCCTTATCTTGTATCTTTGTAACTCAAGCTCCTTGCTAGCTAGTTTTCTTGAATAAAATGCTGTTCCAAAAAAAAACACAGTCTTGAATTTTTTTCCATCCACCACTAAGTCTACGGTCTTGAATTTTGGTAAACTAGAACATTCTTTTTAGATGATATTGTAAGTAGCATATTAAGAAGATTTACTTCAAAGTATTAGAGTACTATTACTATTGGTGTGGTAGGGTGGTTGGGTAGTTATAGTCAATGGAGTGTAATTGTTTCTATAGTTGAGGGGGCGAGGTGAGAGATGGCTAATCTATAGATAACATGTTGGAAGTAGTCATTGTAGAATAGGTTGATAAACTATTTATAGGGTGTTGGAAGTAGTCATTGTACAAGATATTTACCATACCACAATTCATAGAAAATACGAGTATGTATTTTACTTCAGTTTGATTCAGACAATGTAAAATTTATACACGGTGTAACCTTTGAAGCCATAAGCGAAGTTATATGAATAAATTTGATATAGTATAGGCGTTCAAAGAAGTGTTTTTTTACAACCAGTTGCAACGTGCTGGAAAGAAGTTCTTGTTGTAGTTTAATTAGCGTACATATTATATGTTTTTTTCTTCGAGGCAAAAAAGTTATGTTATTGGTATAAAATGCATTCTTCGAGATTAAATAAGATTTGTCATTTATGTTATTTGTATTAAGTGATATTAAAATTTATAACATAATAAACTTATATACTTATATTCGCAATGGATTTTATATCAAATAGGTTACCCAACTTTGCGTTTTTATGCACCTAAGTTACCCAACTATTTTTTTGTGCACATGGGTTACTGGACTATCCTTACCGGGTAAAATAGTGACCCAACTATTTTGCACTTGTTATAACCGGTTGACATGCCATGCTGGCAGCTGACTTTTATTTTTTAATTAAAAAACATTTTTATTAATACATTAATAATCCCAATAATATAAACAAATAAATCCTAATCCTATCTCAAATATCACGCACACACTCACCTCAAAAACACACACTTCATTAACGATAAAAAACGAAAACTTTCAAGTTGATTGAATCCAGTGGCCATCTTCACAAAGAGGTATTAACTCATTCCCAATTATCGATTTCTGAAGTACAATTAATCTGGTTGTGTTTTGAAAAATTAGGGCTTTTGAAGTAGTGAAATCAAGGTTTTTATGTAAGAACTTTCAATTAACCTTAATCCTGTTTGATATTTGTCACAGATGGCATCGTCATCTCAATCTTCCAATTTTGTGATAAACTTCCATCGTGGTGGTTCATTTGCAAGAAACCCGCTTTCATATGACTTTGAAATCCTCTCAAAGGTAGAAAATGTCGATCTCTCTTCTATGGACTTTGAAGCATTAGTTACTTTCATAGGAGAACAATTTTCTGGTGTTGTTAAAAGTTTGTTTTATTTGCTTCCTGGTAAAGATTTGGATAGTGGTTTAAGGTGTTTAAAGTCTAATGCTGATTTAAAGGAATGTGTAGAATGTGGTACAAAAAATGAATGCGTTTTGGATATTTATCTATCAAGTTCTGTGTTTGAGTTAAATGATGCAACTGGTGAAATAGATGGTAGTGATAGTGAACTAGAAGATGATGATTATGATTATTTTAGTGAAGATGATAGTGATACAGCTTCTATTGATAATTTGTCTAATAATGAGGAAGAAGTACTTGAAGTTAGGACTAAAAAGACAGCCCCTAAACCTAGGCATAAATCCTCAAAATTGTTTGATACAACCTTTACAACTAGGATATACAATGCCTTGGAGAGGGAGGAATTTGTTGATAAGGATATTGACCAAACCATAGAAGATTATGATATGGAAGGTGAGTATTACCCAATCCATGATCCAAATATTAAATTGAACTTGATGACACCAGTGCTAGGTGAAAGGTATGAAAGTCCTGAACAATTGAAAAGAGCTTTGATCTTTAATGCTTTAAGAAATGGATATAAGTTGTATTTTGAAGTTAATAATCCTAGGAAACTACATGCTAAATGTAGTAGAGATGAAGGAGAAAACAAATGTCCTTTTAGATTATGGGCATCATGGATGAAAAAAGAACGTTCTTTTCAAATTAAAACACTTGAAGATAAGCATTGGTATGTGTTAATTCACATACCTTTTTATGGCCAATTACCAACCTAAATAGACTAATATCACTAACAAATGCCAAAGAAAAGTGTATTTTTGTGTTTGTGATCATGCAGGTACGGATATATCAGAAATGACATCAAAATCACAAAAACCGACAAAAACGAGCACGAGAATGGAAAGTGTCAAAAGCCGAAGCCGGGGAAGTCAAAAAGTCAAAGTCAAGCTCATCAAGGCATAATCAACCTTGGAGAATCATATCTTGTCAGAAATAATTCTTGGTGCATAGTTTGAAGATTTGGCGATTTCAGTCCCTCAAATTTCAGAAGTTGTCAAAATTGATCTCTTGAAGATACAAATTGAAGAAATGGCAACACAAGTCCTCATACTATTTAGATTTGTCAACTTAAGCCCTTGGATCACACATATGAAAAATGGCAGAAGAGGTCCCTTAATTTTCAGAATATACACGTTTGGTCCTTATCATTTTAAAACCAAAATCCTAAAACTTTACTAAACCAAAAACCAGCCCTTTTATTTAGATAACCCAATCCCAAATAACACAACAGCCCATTTTACTTTAAAACTCACTGGCCCACTCCTAAATACTTTACCCGGCCCATTCCTACAACCCCGGTCAAACCCACTCCAAACCCGGTCAACACAAGGGTAATAAATACCCTTCAAATTACCCGCCTCCCAAATCATCCCCTTAACCCAGAAATTTACAGTTCCACAAACCCTAGATATTACCCCGTCCATTTTCACAGCAATTAAGGGTGATTAAGTCATTCCACACTCGTTTCTAGAAGAACCTGACATGGCAGGCCTGCCATGTCAGCAATCCGTGTGAGTTTGTGTGCCTATCATTGGGTAATCTATTAATCCAAGGGCTGAGGTACAAGGATTGCAGGCCACGTTGATCCAAGGGCTAAAAAGGAGATCAAAGAAGCACAAGAGCACCTGGATGGATGACTTGGCAGCCTAGAAGCTTCACCCAAGCTCAACCCCTTCGTGTATAAATACCCCCTCATATCATGTTATCAAGTGTGTAGGTTTTTATTAGTGTTATGTTGTTTAAATGTCTTTTGAATTGTAATTTTCCTCTCAAATAGTGTAACTCAATTTGATTAATGAAATTTTAGTTTGTTTTCTTATTCAAGTTCATCAAATTTCTTTTTAATTTTTATAGTGTTTAATCCTAGTTGTACTACTTTGTTACTGTTTCATTAAAATCTAGTAATCATTTTCCTTCAACATTTATAGTTATTTGTTTATTATTCTTCATTTTTAAAGAAAAAAAATAAAAATAAAAAAAATCAGAAAAATAAAAAAAAATAAAAAAAATAGTGTTTTATTTCCTTCAATTTACTTAAATCAAGCTTTTATAAGTATTTTATAGTTAGTTAACAGTTTTTAAACATTTAAATATCATTTTCTCAAAAATACCTAAAAAGTCAAAAAAAAAAGTCAACTGTTGGTTCTCAAGTGATTCAGAGGTGGTTTATAGTGATCCAGTGGTGTTCAGAAGCAGTTAAGGCCTATTAGAGATAGGCCTACTTGGAGTATACCCTCCTTTGTGAGGCCTTTAGTTTAAAGTGAGTTCTATTTTTAAGTTTCCTAAGCAATCCTATATTAGATCTGTTAATCGTATTAGTAGTTGTTGAATTGATGTTATTTTACTTGTTTTGATGTTACTGAGTGTTGTTTGATTATAATCTGTGCTTGTTTGATTGTTTTTGACACTTGTTATTTGAAACCATTAGTTAACTGAGTTCAATATTGTGCAACTGTGATTTTGAAATTTATTGTGTTGTTGCTGATGTTTATGGTTGCTGTGGAAACTAGAAGGGGGGGTTGAATAGTTTACCGGTTTTTAGATTCGTTTTACTTTTTGGAAACTTAACGTGTGATCAATAGATATATACTAATATGCAATAAGT
>LBNU01015688.1:0-12204 GCA_014162995.1 Artemisia annua
CTAATCAACCAATAAAAGATAGCTATGGAATAGTGAAACCTAAGTAAACACGTTTTTCTCCATATTAGTTTTTCTCACATTTACTTTCTTGTCATTTTATTTTTATTGCATTTGTAGTTTATTGGGTTAGTTGACTAGCAACTAATTCCGACCACTCCTTCCAAAACCGAGATTTTACTTGCTTTCAAAAAAATATAAAAATACAAAAAGAATCATCCCTCACCCTTAGACCTAAGTAGAGTAGTCTTCAATCCTAAAGAACACTATTCCCCAAGTAGAACGATAAATCCCCCGGTACTTGCAACTACACTATACTACATCGGTCAGGTACACTGCCTGTTGGGGATTGCAAGCTTCTCAAGATCCCTTGAGAGGTAAAACCTTTTGCGTAGACTGCAATCCACGCATCAAGTTTTTGGCGCCGTTTCCGGGGAATAGTTATTGTTTAGGTTGAATTTTACTTATATATGCAGAATGCAAGCAAGAGTTTGATTATTAGTTGTTTATAGCTGATAGTAATATAAATCAGCTTATGTATTGTGATTAGTAATTCCGCCTTGTCCAACTGGCGTTGTTTGACTTATCCGCTTTGTGGTATTAAGCGGATAGCATTTATAAACCCGTACAATTCTATTTCAACTTTCAATTTTAGTTGATATTTGTACAATGTGGGCATTGTACATCTCAAGTGGGGGGGGGGAGATAGAAATGAGAGAGTGTAGATTATTTGGTTTTTGGTCAAAATATATGCTAGTTTTGCCAAAATTTTAAATTTTTTATAACACATACTTTTTTTCATTGATGATGAAGGCCGAGTTTATGCATCTTATTTGCCTAGTTTATGGAGATTATGAGGCACTACACTTCGTTTTATATGCATTAACTCGTGTATTTATATTGAAGACCCATTGACTCTTGACCCTCGATTTTTCAATGGGATTGAATGCGACTAGTGACGGGGCGATTGTGGACTTTAGGAAACTATTTGTTTCATGTTTTTTTATTTTACACCCATTTAAATGTTTTCCCATGTCTTTATCCTACCCTTGTCACCCCTTTCCTTTAGCTTATTCAAGTTAAGGAATTGAGCAGTCACAAGGGTCTGGTCCATAGATTTGGGCGAGCATTTGTGGCTTTGTTGCCTTTTCTGGAATAATGGTATTGGTAGAGTGTTATTAAACTAGTAAGCCTTATTGTTGTGTCAACCCATTTGCCTTTTGTAATAGGTGCATCTATAAACTCTAGTGGTGGATATTAGTATTTTTGCCAAGCCTATGATAGAATACTCGCCATGACTGAGTAGTTGAGTGATCACCCAAACAATAAACACATATATTAGCGAGAGAGAGTGTGATTTCAATTCCCTTTTCGTGAGGTGCTCGGTTTGGAACTTTCTAGCTTAGGTAGTTTTTAAATTCATATTTTCCAAGACAACTTGGGAGATATCTTTTTAGAAATGATTTAAAAGGGTCTACTTGAGGGCAAGTAGAGTTCAAGTGGGGGGATATTTACCTCTCCCAACCAAAAGTGATTATGACGATTTGCTATTAGAGTTTTATTTAATTCGTCAATTCATGATGACTGAGTATTAATTGATGTCAGTTAGGCTTGCTTTAATTGACTATTCAATTCATTCTATTTTATTTGTTCGCTTTGGTTTCAACTTCGTTTTTGTGTTCGATCGAATTATTCTTTAATTCATTCTCTTCATTAAAATCGCTTAGGGAATTGTTGCATTAATTGTGATCTATTTTTCTATTAATTTGTCCTTATTGCGATCTATTAATTGCTGGATATTGTGATCAATTCTTTTGTTGGCTTAGAACTTTTGGTACGTTTGGATTCTTGTTAGGGTTATGCATATGCTTTGATGATGGAGAAGGGTTTTTTTGAGTCCTAAAGGGAGAGGGAGTGGAAAAGGTGTAAAAGAGAAACTAAATACTACTTTTGATTTGTCGAAGGTGACTATGAGGAAACATAAGAAGCCTAAGGATGTTAATCCTAGTTCTACTCAGCCTATACTTGCATCGTCTGGTCCTATTATAACTGAGTGTAGTGTTGATGACGAAGATTTTCATTTATCTACGATTGTGGACAAGAATAATCTAGTGAAGCCGGTTTCACTTGATCCTTTAGTTAATGATCTAAATGGTCCACATGGGGCTTCTAACAAGTCTCATAGTTCTGATAAGGTTGATACGAATGCACATGGGGCTGTTGTTATTGAGAAGGTTGGTGTGGATGCATTGAGACAACCTTTTACATCGTATGTTGGTGTTACTTCTAGTGAACCTAAGAAATACATGTCTAACTTTCGTATGCTGGAGTGTAGCAAGAAATCAAACTGTGTGGATCTTTCTGTACCTATGAAAGTGGTTGAAGAGGTGAACAATAGGTTTGAGAATACTCTGTATGGGTACTTCCTTGGCCAACGACTTGCTTTTCCTGTTGTCAATTACTATGTACGCAATGTGTGGGCTAAGTTTGGTATACAGAAGGTAATGATGAAAGCAAAGTGGTTCTTTTTCTTTAAGTTCAATTCAAAGAAAGGTGTTGATGATGTTCTTGAAAACGGTCCTTGGTTGATTAGAAATGTACCTATTAGTCTTCTTGCCACATTGATAGGCACGCCCAAAAGGTTAGATGCTTTTACTAGCCAAATGTGCAAGGAATCGTGGGGCCGTAGTAGTTTTGCTAGATGCATGATTGAAGTGAAGTCGGATGAGGTGCTTAGGGACAGCCTTACTGTTGAGATACCTTTACTTGATGGGTCGGGTTCGACTATTGAGAAGATACGGGTTGAATATGAGTGGAAACCACTTCGTTGTGATAAATGTAATATTTTTGGTCATACTCTGACTAAATGTCCTACAATTGTTGTACCTCCTGCTCAGCCTACTAAGCCTATTGATGATGGTTTCAAGATGGTCAATAACAATAAGAAGGGAAAGCAAGGTGGTCCTACTATTCCGGGTCAAGGAGGGTTTACTAAACCTGTTGTGGGTAAGCAGTTTCAATATCAACCCAAAAAGACTCCTCCTGAACCTAAGAAAGTGGAAGTCACTAAGAAGAATGCTTCTGATGTGGCTAGTTCGAGTAGAACAAAGATTTCTACATCTAACCAGTTTGATGCTCTTAATATGGAAGATACGGATGCTTTTGGTATTCCTTCTAATGACACCAACAAGGATGTGGATTCTGGTCGTACAATGGAAGTTAATGAAGATAAGTCTACTAAGACAGGTACTGTATCACAAGAACCCCTTGTGAGTGATTTGAAAGAGAAGGAGTCGGTTGTGGCTCCTAAAACTAGTGTTTCTCGTGCTCCGCCCGGCTCTTCTACTAAGAGAGTTAACCCTTTTTCTAAGGTGGGAGAGATCGTGGTTTCTGATTCGGAAGATGAGGTGGTTGCCAACCCATTTGATGAGTCTGCTAATCTATTCGGTGGTGGCCAAGAGTTTGAAGATGATTATGATGACTATGACTACGATGACTATGCGAATCAGGTTTATGATCTTCCAGGGAATTTGGATGCCTTTAATGCCATGTATGGCACCAAGCTTCAAGTTCTTAGGAAGTAATTTTAGTTCGTTATGTCCTATGTTATCATTTGAGTAGTGGTTTGTTTTCTTGTTTAGAAAATAGGAAGTATCTTGTTATGTAAGCTTTATGCCTATGTAACGGGCTGAGATATGGGATTTCACCCATATCCATTGTTCTTAAACGTTTTGGTTAATATATTTACCAGGGTGCAGGATTACTCCCCTTGTGACATTTCTAAAATTTCATGTCATTTATTTTAATAGTTTATTAAACAACTATCCATTTTAACAAATTAACTTCGTCGGAAGTTATCCGTGTACATTCAATTCATTCGACCACGACTATACTATGTCTACTCTACATTTTCTATACTCCATTGTTTCCTTTCAATCCTATTTTAAAAAGTCATAATTCACTTTTTCCATTTTTACATCAACATTACACTTTTTACGTATTTCGCGGTTTAAATTCGTGTTTTCACGTTTTAACCTCAACTAAATCCTCCGATGATCTCACCACTCATATATACTTTAAAATATATTGTGAAAACAAGTTTTAGTATTTTTACAATTTTATTTTTTTTATTTCTACCCGGTATTACGTTACGCATCTTAAAACTCTACGTTTTAAGTTACCGGGAGCAAAATAAACTACACAATGCATCTATTATCCAACTAATCACTAAAATTCTGCACTAATACTCACCACCTCCTCCTAGGTGGTGTGAGATAGAGGTATGCATGCCTCTATCTCAACAAGTGTCACCAAAATTCCACTAACTCATAAAAGTAGTACTAGTATCCTCCCCATTTGTATCACCACATGAAAAATAACTCAAAAACTCACTTGTTCTCTCCCCATTGTTGTTATTGCCGTGGGTATGGACTCACACAAACACCATTGGTTTTGTTTTTCTAGCTAAAACAATTAGTACATAATAAAAGTCTTTTTCTTCTTGTTCTTTTTCTTCTTGTAGAACTTCTTTCTCAAGAGCTTTGTTGGTGATTTTTCCTAAAAACTTCAAGTAATATAGAGTGGTGATTCTCAAGCTCATCCAAGAAGTGTTGGTGACAAGAAAAATTAGTGATCATGGATTAGAGAAAAAGTGCAAGTAATGTCACTTTAAACCTTGATCCCTATTTTCTCTTGTAAAATGTTCTTCTTCCTATATATTTTTTTGGCTCACAAAATGATATTGTGGCTGTAGATTGAAGATCTCCAAGCCCCTTTAAAAGCTCTCCTTGGTGGTCTCAAGATTTCCCTTTGGTGGCGTCAAGAGATAGCTCCAAGTCTTTCATTTCTTGTTATTTTTACTTGCCCAAATCTTTTGTAAGAAAACTCCTCCACTAACTCTCTATTTATTTTTATATTCACTACTGTAAAAATAGTATATTATGATGTATTTGAACACTATATTATTATGCTTAATTAAGCTTGGCACATTGGTTAGGAAACACTAAAAACACTTAAGGACTAAACTTACAAACTGTGAATCTGAATTAGGGGTAGAAACGTAATAAACTGATTTAATCAGTAAACATTGCACCTAAACTAAAAATATTTAGTTGTAGCCCTATGTCTTGTGGTCATTTTGACGGGTATTTCATCGAATAACTCATTACGATGATTAAACTAGAAATATTTTCGTGAAACATGCCAGATTCTGAGTTGCAGATTTAAATGGTAAAAATCTCAGTGATATGCTTATTTTCACTACTTGGCCCAGTTTTATGAAATGTAGGTAACATCTTAACTTAAACTTGGCCGCAAACGGGGAATTGATTGGACTTGTAGAACTCTAATTATCGCAACTTTTGTGGGACTGTTGTAATTTTGAAAGCTGATGGGCTGAATATATTGGGTAAATTGATAGTTTTACTGATGTTGTGTAATTTTTAGCTTAGTGGGACCCACAAAAGTTGTTGGTACAGATTAATACCTTTCCGGGGATATAAGGAACTTAATTTTTGGACTTACGGTTTGCAAATGGCGAAATTGTAAACACGTACAAGTTAATAAAATTTTCATCAGCACTAAGTATAAAAAGGTATAAAAATGTTTTATAACTTGAAATATTGGACCTATAACTACTACATATTTGGACATATAAACCAGTATAGGAATATTGTACCAAGCCTAAGTAAGATCATGATTTATATACAACAAAAATACATCAATATTTATTTTCAAAAACCTAAGACAAACATATGTCTATTTAGGTTCATCGTAGAGCTCGCGTTATGATTTTCTCCACTTGCTTGTTCCATGCTATTTCCTTTATCCGGGTGAGTTTATAGCCTCTCCTTTACTTACTTAAATGTTTTACAAACCTCGCGAGGGGGATACATGCTAGTTTTACAAACTGAATACAAGTAGTTTTTGGTATGCTTGACCTGATTACCTGATTATAGACATTGAGTATTCTTGCCAATTAAGTCCCTATCATGAACCGTTAATTACTTGAGTAGTGAACGCTAGTATTATGAATATGCTAATTTGGCTTAACAAGCCTATTCGGGTTACGGACATATAATATTGAGAAATGGGTAAATGGCAATTTTTACCTTCTCGAGGCACAATATCTATGTTAAGGTTCGGTTTCATAATCTCAATACTATAATCTAATAACCCGACAAGTAATGATCATGCTTGTTGCCCGATGAATAATACTTGTATTCAACTTATTACTTATTAAACTCTATGAATTCACTCAACATTATTGTTGACTTTTAGCATGTTTATCTCAGGTCCGTAAGTGACTTCAGCTTGGATGGGCGGCGCAAGAAATGAATATCATCAAGATGGCTCATGTTTAATAAATTTTCACTTAATAAGTGACTAAAACTTTTATTATCTTATGTATTTCTAAACTATGTCAACCTTTTGGGATCTCTTGTGAAACTTTGATATCTTTCTAATGTGAACTTTTATTAAAAACATCTTTGTATGAAAGTTGTTTACTATATTTGTACAATGTGATCGATGTATAGTACCCCATGTCCCTTTCCGCTGCGATCCTGAAAAATGGGGGTGTTATAGATTGGTACCAGAGCACAAATTATAGTGAACTAGGTCTTTTTGTTTCAAAAACCTAGACTATAATCGTTTGTTTTTCAAAAATCATGAGCTTCCATCATCTTGTCCGATATCCATGCGCGCCTACTCCCGAGCTTCCTATTTCTCCATCATATATATATATATATTTATATCTTGATCATGCTATATTAAAAATAATTATAAGCACTATAATTATTTCCTATCTTGTCCGATAATCCGTAAAAATATCACTTCTTATATATAAACTTTGTGTAACTCCTTGTTGTATTCATAAAAATTATAAACTTTATCCAAAAATTTAACTACACAACTCTTTGATTGCGCCATTGTTATACATATGCGCACAATAAATATTATCATTTGTACATGTAATATTTATCGAGTATCTTGCTTATTGATATAGCAACCGCTATTTACTCACTTACTTATGCCAAATATTGTTTTCATAATAATATTTCTCTTCCTATTCTAACTATATATATATATATATATATATATATATATATATATATATATATATATATATATATATATATATATATATATATATATATATATATATATATATAATTTTTTTTCAGATTTGTCATGGCACTCCCAATTCCTCCTAATCAAGCGTTAGATATCCTAGAAGTCGAGCCGGCTCAACCCGAGCTTGCACCGGCTCAACCTCTACCTCCACTACCGAATCACCTTCATCCAAACTTTGATGATGAAGATGAAGAAGACCCATTTGAGGATGAGCAAGAAGAAGAAGAGATAGATGAGTTAATGCATCAAGACGTAAGCTCCGATGAGGAAATGGATGAACCCGAGTTGATTCATCCGTATGAGGCACCGGGTTCGCCTTATCCACCACCTCCACTATCGGATACTTCTTCCAATTCCGAGCCGAAAACTGATGAAATTGCTATTGTAGGTACTATTACACAATTACCACTTGTAAGACGCATGTTTCCTAAAAGTATCCATGAAAGGGGTGGATCATCCTCTTCAGCTCTTATCACTTATGAGCCCGAAGATCTAGTGCCTAGTTACATGAGGAGAGATATCAACTCTCTTTATGGAAATGTTAAAGTGTTAGAAAGACAAATGGTGGTGAGAGAACTGGAAGAGAACGTTCTTTGTCGAGAGATAGGCTTGCGCATAACCGCATGAATTTACTAGATCATGATTTGGGTATGGTGGATCATCAACAAGATAAGAATAAAAGTGAAGTGGATTTGTTGGGTAAACGTTTTCGAGAGTGGGATGATGAGGGAGTAAGGGCTGAAAATAAGAAGTTGAAACATCAGTTAAAAGATGTTAAATTGTCTCGTGTGATCGACCGTATGAGAAATGATCGCCTTGAGAAGGATCTTTATGAGATGAGGCGATGGGCTTATGATCATTGGGAGGAGATGGTACGATTGGGGTATGATGATGAGAGGTCCTATGATGCCACTGACGTGCTAGCGGTGTATGGAGAGACCTCACCACCTGAGCCACGTGGATCACCTCGTAACCCTCAATAGTTTATGTACTTGTATTTTCTCTTGTTGTATTTCGTCGTTGTTCTTTCATCTTGTAAATTACTATTAGTTAGTAAACTAGTATCGTAGAATGTAATGACTTCGTCATGTTTTGTAATACAATCCAACAATGTATTAATGTTTTGTAATGAATGATGAAGTTATATTATCTTAAATTCTACTCTATATTGTTGTAAAACTTTTCATATTCAATTTACTAACACATGACTATATCAATGTCATTGTATGAATACTCACCAAAAATTTTCTTGTGTTGTGATAGAATCATGCCACCAAAGAAGATGTCTAACGCAGAGATTCGAAAGCTAGTCGCTAACATTGTTGCCCAGGCTTTAGCCGAGGATCGTGCCGCAAGGGCTAATGACGCTGGGGCTGTCGGTGGCGGTGCTGGAGCCGTCGGGGCTGCCGATGGCGGTGCTGGAGCCGCTGGGGCTGCAACTGGCGCTGTAGTGCATGGCTGCACTTATAAACAATTTCTGGGTTGTGATCCTATTAAATTCAAGGGGACTGAAGGGGCAGTTGGATTGATCCGCTGGTTTGAAAGTATCGAGAACACGATCATACTCAGTAACTGCTCAGAGGACTGCAAAGTTAAGTACGCCACGGGTACTATGATAGAATATGCTAAGTCTTGGTGGAACTCATATGCTCAGCCCATCGGGATAGAAAAAGCCTATGAAATTACATGGATTGACTTCAAGAAGATGGCAACCAATAAGTTCTTTCCCTATAGTGAAGTAAGGTTGCTTGAAACCGAGTTTTATGATCTAAAAGTGAAAGGTTATGATATTGAAACTTATATCCGAAGGTTTCAAGAGTTGAAAGTTTTGTGCCCTAGTATGGTACCGAATTTCGAGAAGGAAATGGAAGCTTTTCTTAAGGGTCTTCCAAGAAGCATTAAGGGAGACGTGACATCCTCTAATCCACAAACTCTAGATGCAGCTATTAGTATCACCCAAAAACTTATGGCTCAAGTGGTAGAGTATGGAATGGCTCAGAATGCGAACAACAATAACAATAACAACAACCACCAATACAAAAGGAAATGGGATGATGAAAGGAGAGGAAACAACAACAACCCTCAGGGCCGCAACAATGACCATCATCATCAGCAAAATAGAAGACAAGAGAATGTTAGGGCAATGACTGATGCCCCAACCGGGAGAGGTGGATATGCTGGTCCCCATCCTTACTGTAATCGCTGCAAGAAGCATCACACTGACCGCTGTACTGTGATGTGTACCAAATGTGGAAAGCAGGGTCATATTGTGACAAGCTGTAAGGTTAAGGCTACTGGTGCTAATACACAGCCAATTGTAACTTGTTATGGCTGTGGGGAAAAAGGGCACTACAGCAACAAATGCCCGAACAAGGGAAATGATCAAGGTGGGAATAATCGTGCTAAAGCGTATGTGATGGGAGAGCAACAAGGCCCGAATGTTGTGATGGGTACGTTTCTACTCAATAATCATTATGCTAAAGTTTTATTTGATTCGGGTTCGGACAAGAGCTTTGTGTCCACTAGTTTTAGTGCGCTGATAAATATTAACCCGGTTAAATTAAACTATAGTTATGAAGTAGAATTAGCCGATGGGAAATTGGTTAGTACCAACACTATTCTAAGGAGCTGTACCATAAATCTTGCGAACCACCCATTTAGTATTGACCTCATGCCAATTGAACTTGGGACTTTTGATGTCATTATTGGAATGGACTGGTTATCCGACCGAAACGCGGCCATTATCTGTAGTGAAAAGATTGTTCGTATTCCACACAACAACAAAACACTAATAATCAAAGGCGATAGAGGCGCGTCCCAATTAAAAGTCATATCTCGTATCAAGGCCCAAAGGTACATAGGACAAGGGTGCCAAATGTATCTAGCACAAGTGACAGAGAAGGGATCAACTGAAAGACGATTAGAAGATGTATCGATTGTCCGCGATTTTCCGGAAGTGTTTCCCGAAGATCTACCGGGACTTCCACCACCTCGACAAGTAGAGTTCCAAATTGAATTAGTGCCAAGTGCTGCACCTGTGGCACGTGCTCCTTATCGGTTGGCACCATCAGAAATGAAGGAGCTATCGGAACAACTACAAGAATTGTCGGAGAAAGGATTCATTCCACCGAGCTCGTCGCCTTAGGGAGCTCCAGTGTTGTTTGTGAAGAAGAAAGACGGATCCTTTCGTATGTGTATCGATTATCGTGAGCTTAACAAGTTGACGGTCAAAAATCGTTATCCACTCCCAAGAATTGACGAATTGTTTGATCAACTTCAAGGCTTAAGTGTATATTCCAAGATTGACCTATGATCAGGTTACCATCAACTCTACATCCGAGAAAAAGACACACCAATTACTGCATTTAGAACTCGGTATGGTCATTACGAGTTCCAAGTGATGCCGTTTGGATTGACCAATGCACCCGCGGTATTCATGGACTTGATGAATCGGGTGTGCCAGCCGTACCTTGACAAGTTTGTAATTGTATTTATTGATGACATCCTGATTTACTCCAAGAACAAAGAAGAACATGGGGAGTACTTAAAGATTATTTTGGAGTTACTAAAAAAGGAGCAATTGTATGCCAAGTTTTCGAAATGTGACTTTTGGCTAGAATCTGTACAATTTCTCGGCCATGTGATCAATAGTAAAGGTGTTCATGTGGATCCTTCGAAGATTGAAGCTATCCAAAATTGGGCTCCACCGACGACACCAACTGTAAGATATCACATAACATCAAATTCGTGTGGTATGATTGTGTGGTTCGTTTCAGGAATGAAGAAAGTAAGAAGAAAAACTAGAGAGAGAAAGTAGATAGAGAAAGAGGATGGCACCTAGAGAGAAAACCAAAAAAAAAAAGAAAATAGATTATGAGAGGTGAACCCTCTCCAAGGAGGGAGAGGGTATTTATATGTACATAAGTTTTTGCCACTTGGGCTATGGATCGGGCTGACAGTGGGTAAAGACCCGACCCGACTCAACGAATACTAACTACTTCTAATCTACGGTTTACTAACTATTATAAATACTACGAGCTGAACAACGCTTAATCGTATCTGTGGTGACCGAATCTTTCTTATACAAAAATCGTATTCCTAACAATATCCCCCTAAGGGAGGTTACCCCGAAATTAAATCTTGAATTCTTGCATTGAGATCTTTGTAGATACTTTTGTAGCTCGTAGTTGTTGATTCTTCATTGATAAACGACTCAAGATGACTTCCTTGATGTATAGGATGATCTTTGACTCTGCTCTTTTGCTCATCATTCAAATATTTAGCTTCAAGTCATCTTTGAGTGAATGTGTCTCTTTGCGATGTTGTGATAGTCTTTTCATTGTCATGCTTACACTTTTCTGGGTCNTGTTGATTCTTCATTGATAAACGACTCAAGATGACTTCCTTGATGTATAGGATGATCTTTGACTCTGCTCTTTTGCTCATCATTCAAATATTTAGCTTCAAGTCATCTTTGAGTGAATGTGTCTCTTTGCGATGTTGTGATAGTCTTTTCATTGTCATGCTTACACTTTTCTGGGTCATGATCTACTGCATCAGAGTTGTGGAAGCATAGTTGAAGCCCATTACTTGATCATGATATCTTTAGATTTGATGTTGAAGTGTAAGCATGAGATGATGAATCTGTATCTTTTCAGCAATCGGCATCAATCATCGGCTACTTTGTCTCTGGTGTGAGTACGCCTTTCCAACATGCCCATACATCTTTGTTGAGTAGATCTTCACGGTTGAATAGTTCTGACGACTCTTATTAGATGTTGATATGAGCATGTGGAACTAGAGTGATGGTGGTGAACATGGTAAGCATGGTATGTTGAGCTGCATAAAACTTGGTTAGTAATAAACATACCGGCACTTACAAGTTCGGACTTCGAGATTGTCAACAGCATAGTGTGAAGACTTTCTCTAATCCTTACCAAGGCCGTTCCTAATCGGATGCCCCCTGGAGGGCTTTCACTGACATACCGAAGTACACCAACGATTAGGTGAGTCGCTGGAGATCACCCCACGACTGTAGACCTTTTGGAACACCACCGTATACACTAAGCGTAA
>LBNU01015688.1:12301-25028 GCA_014162995.1 Artemisia annua
GTTAGTAATAAACATACCGGCACTTACAAGTTCGGACTTCGAGATTGTCAACAGCATAGTGTGAAGACTTTCTCTAATCCTTACCAAGGCCGTTCCTAATCGGATGCCCCCTGGAGGGCTTTCACTGACATACCGAAGTACACCAACGATTAGGTGAGTCGCTGGAGATCACCCCACGACTGTAGACCTTTTGGAACACCACCGTATACACTAAGCGTAATCTACAAGAGATTACCGAAGTGACCTGCTGTCAGGGCTATTTGATGTTGACCCTGGCAGGAGTTTCCACTCAATCACTGGGAAATACTTATGTATATTCCCTCATAAGTGTTCTTGGCAGATTGCTAAGATCTGCGTAGGACTCAAAATATTACAACTGGTGTCCTTAATGTTGAACAACCAGTGTAGAAGTATCAAGTGTTCCTATGAGATCCTTTTGAAGCATCTCTTGGCTCAAGACTCGATAAGTGCACATTGGTTATCCTATGCGGAGACTAGGGAGGGGTCTCCTGTTTCAATATCAACTGGCTCTAAGAGACAAGTCGATAGTTTACACCGGTTCCCCGTGAGAATGAAACAAGCTCTTTTAAGAAAACTTGAGTGGCTGGAAGGTTTAGTGCAGTGCGTCACTGGGTCCATGACGTCTTATCTTCAATACCGATGTTACCTTAGTAACAATCAGTAGCATATGAATTGAACCCGGTTTCTGCCCTAAGGTTGAATAATTTGGAGGGCTATTTCTTTTCACCCTTTCTCATTTCATTTCTTTTTAATTCTTCAACCCCATCAGTGCTTACCGAGACTTCATCACTAGAACCTTGTTGGGTTTGTTTCAGTTCTAGCTCAATCTCAGTCGGCACTCTTCCCTTTCTCACTTTTCTCCTTTTTTCTTTCCCAATCATTCCTAAGGACTTCTAATCTATCTATTGGATTGTCCCTGGGAAGATCCCTCCGGTTCTAGTGGATCATGGGAACATATACCTAACCTTACCATCCTTATAACTCCATGCATTAAATTAAAGTGGTCGGTCTCTTGGTATCTTTCCACAATCGCCATATAACCAAATCATTGAAAATTCTCTCAAAGTGTTTATGATTAAGAAACACATTTTTATTAACACTTTGAGAGTTTTATCATTTTTCAAATGCTCCCCCTTAACATGTTCTCATAGGTAAAAGGTAGAAATTTGCACATGTCGGGGTGAGTTGCACTTATTTGAATTGATCTGCTCTTAATAGACATATACCCTAGGGACACGTTTACGTTGCTTAGTTAAAGGGATCCATTATCAGCTTTTAGGTGATAACTAGCCCTAATAACTAACTTGAAGTTGTTAACATTCCTTAAAAAGGAAGTTAGACCCGTCAAAGTATACATCTAAGAAGAGTTTCTCGAAACGGTACTTTCTACTTAGACCAGTCATCTTCGAGACACGTTTACATCACTGGTTAGACCAGCTTGAAATTATTACCCGGCCAGGACTAGTCTTTTCGATTCACGACTTTTCATGTTTCGTCAATTCATGAGTCAAATTCTGAGTCGTAATCAGTTCACGGTTTCTACTTATTATTGTAAAAACACGTGAAAGACTCTTAGCCACTTGCTCCCCCTCAATATGTGCAAATTGATTGATTCAATTTGAAAGTTTTAAAACTTTGGCACATACGGGTGAGCTTTCATTTGAGATCATTTATTCACCATTTAATCACTTGCTCCCCCTCAATATGTGCTTTAATTAACATTCAAAAACTCCAAAAATTTTAGCACATACGGGAGAGCGAATCTTTTTAGTCCAAAAACATCACATTTAAATCAGTTTTCATATTTAAATCACATTCTCTCCCCCGATCATAAAATTTCAAATCTTTTGAGATTTTGTGATCCCAATTTATTTAAATGTTTTGAGAAGAAACTTTGGAGAGAAATGTGACAAAAATTCTAAATGTTTACTGATTTTGAGACACTTTTTGAATTTCACTGCTGCTGATGCACAAAGTTTTTAAAGGTGCAGAAATTTTGAGCAAATACGCTCCCCCTCAATTAATGATCCGTTTTCAATTTTAACGTTTAATAGTCATTAAGTTGAGCGGCAAGGTATTTGAGAAAATTTAAGTCCGATAGCCACCTTGTAAACCACAAAATCTCTTTTGAAGAATTTTAGAAGAAAGAGATTTTGGGATGAAAGAAGATTTCTCTTCTTTACTAGAAAGGTTGCACTGAAGCGTACAACATTTCGGATGTGCACGGATGTAAAGTAATCCATGCCCGGATGAGATTCATCCGTTGTTAGGAACCATCGTCTTAATGGTGTCAAAATGGTGACGCGTTTTCCTCAATAGCCCCTATTTTGGCCTCTTGGGACTGTTGTTGCTGTTTTTTTTTGTCACTTATTGATTAATGCATCTTTGTTACAGATTGACTCTTTATGTTCTTCTTGTTGTTATCTGATGTTGTTGTTGCTATTAATTGTTTTTTTTTACAAGCTGGAAGCTTATTTGGGTTGTTTGTCCTACTTGGTAATTTGTTGTGGATCAAAACACCTCAAGTTACATCCCTGCTGGTCTATTGCTCAGTTGAGCAAGTTGTCTCCTTTTCAATTGTTAAATCTTGTTGAATTTATTATTTGAATCCTTTATTGTTGTCTGTTGCTGCTACTCTTGTTCATGATTCATTATCCGAGGTTGTTGTGGCTCTTGTTGCTCTTGTGATCTTGTGTTTTTTTAATTATTGTTGTTGTTATTGGTTGCTTGTTGCTGCTGTTCTTTTGTTTTTCTTTTGTTGTTCTTGTTGTATCTTGCTGATTGATTGATTTTGGATTTGTTAGAAGTTGTTGTTGTGTTAATGTTGGTTGTTGCTGTTGCTGTATGAAAAGGAAAAGAAAAAAAAAGAAACAAAATCTGTGCAAAAAAGGCCTGGGTGGGATTCGAACCCCTGACCTTCTGCATACCCACGACCACAACACCACACACATTTCCAGCTGCTCCATTAGGTATTTCGTGTAACTCATTACATCCTTAATTGATTTAACTAGTTTCTTGTTTTTTTTAGCTTAATTAGCTTTTTAGCTCCTTAACTGCTTTTTTCAGCTTATTTAGAATAGCTTTTCCTGACTTTTTATTTTTCTTAGGCTTATTTTAACTTAATTGATTTACCAGAAATTTCTTAGATTTATTTTTATAGTTTTAGTATTTATTTTGATTTAATTTGTATTAAATAGTTTTTAAATTATAATAATTAGAATTTTTATTAAATTTTTAATTTTCTTTTTTCTAAAATTTTATTTTGTCTTTTAGTGCGTTAGAAAATTATTTTTATGCCCGTAGGATTAGCGTAGCTTAGAATTCATGTTTTATTTTGCGCGTTGACGTTTATTTTTAATAAACGTCACGTGTTTAATTTAAAATGTGATTTAGGATTCCCCGCTTTTCCTAACTTGTTTCCCGTAGTTTTTTAAGTAGTTTTAGAATTCCCGTAGTATTCCCTTGTGTATGTACCCCTTTAGTTTGCATTTATTTTCGTTTTAGTTCATTAATTGTTAATTTACGTAGTTTTAACGTACCATAACTCCAAACAATCTTTCACAACCAAGCATACAAGCATTTTAATCTCGAACCTTTGACGAATCTTTCCATTCACACCTCGTTGGGACACGACCCGGGTGATCACTTGCCCGGTATCACTTATATATATTGTATTCACGAATTTTGCAAGTCGATCTTTTCACAAAGGTTGATTAGCAAATTTCCCTCACGTCTACTTTGTATAAGTTTGATACTTGTTGCAAAACAATGAATCACGATGTTACCTTAGTAACAATCAGTAGCATATGAATTGAACCCGGTTTCTGCCCTAAGGTTGAATAATTTGGAGGGCTATTTCTTTTCACCCTTTCTCATTTCATTTCTTTTTAATTCTTCAACCCCATCAGTGCTTACCGAGACTTCATCACTAGAACCTTGTTGGGTTTGTTTCAGTTCTAGCTCAATCTCAGTCGGCACTCTTCCCTTTCTCACTTTTCTCCTTTTTTCAATCATTCCTAAGGACTTCTAATCTATCTATTGGATTGTCCCTGGGAAGATCCCTCCGGTTCTGGTGGATCATGGGAGCATATACCTAACCTTACCATCCTTATAACTCCATGCATTAAATTAAAGTGGTCGGTCTCTTGGTATCTTTCCACAATTGCCATATAACCAAATCATTGAAAATTCTCTCAAAGTGTTTATGATTAAGAAAAACATTTTTGTTAACACTTTGAGGGTTTTATCATTTTTCAAATGCTCCCCCTTAACATGTGCTCATAGGTAAAACGTAGAAATTTGCACATGTCGGGGTGAGTTGCACTTATTTGAATTGATCTACTCTCAATAGACATATACCCTAGGGACACGTTTACGTTGCTTAGTTAAAGGGATCCATTATCAGCTTTTAGGTGATAACTAGCCCTAATAACTAACTTGAAGTTGTTAACATTCCTTAAAAAGGAAGTTAGACCCGTCAAAGTATACATCTAAGAAGAGTTTCTCGAAACGGTACTTTCTACTTAGACCAGTCCTCTTCGAGACACGTTTACATCACTGGTTAGACCAGCTTGAAATTATTACCCGACCAGGACTAGTCTTTTCGATTCACGACTTTTCATGTTTCGTCAATTCATGAGTCAAATTATGAGTCGTATCAATTCACGGTTTCTACTTATTATTGCAAAAACACGTGAAAGACTCTTAGCCACTTGTTCCCCCTAACTATGTGCACATTGATTGATTCAATTTGAAAGTTTTAAAACCTTGGCACATAGGGTGAGCTTTCATTTGAGATCATGTATTCACCATTTAATCACTTGCTCCCCTTCAATATGTGCTTTGATTAACATTCAAAAACTCCAAATATTTTAGCACATACGGGAGAGCGAATCTTTTTAGTCCAAAAACATCACATTTAAATCAGTTTTCATATTTAAATCACATTCTCTCCCCCGATCATAAAATTTCAAATCTTTTGAGATTTTGTGATCCCAATTGATTTAAATGTTTTGAGAAGAAACTTTGGAGAGAAATGTGACAAAAATTTTAAACGTTTACTGATTTTGAGACACTTTTTGAATTTCACTGCTGCTGGTGCACAAAGTTTTTAAAGGTGCAGAAATTTTGAGCAAATACGCTCCCCCTCAATTAATGACCCGTTTTCAATTTTAACGTTTAATAGTCATTAGGTTGAGCGGCAAGGTATTTGAGAAAATTTAAGTCCGATAGCCACCTTGTAAACTACAAAATCTCTTTTGAAGAATTTTAGAAGAAAGAGATTTTGGGATGAAAGAAGACTTCTCTTATTTTACTAGAAAGGTTGCACTGAAGCGTACAAAATTTCGGATGTGCACGGATGTAAAGTAATCCACGCCCGGATGAGATTCATCCGTTGTTAGGAACCATCGTCTTAATGGTGTCAAAATGGTGACGCGTTTTCCTCATTTTTTGAAGACCGGGTTGCTATCTAAAGTAATAGCAAACCATCATTTAGGCAAACTATTTTTTGGTATTTTGTATTTTTCAGATTTTTATGGTTTTTCTTGGTTTTATATTTTAGTATTTTTCTTTTCTAACATAGGATATGTACAAGGATATGTGAAGTGAATCCATTACTCCTCATTGTCCTCCTGAAGACTTTTGAGTGACTCAGGGGTGATACTCTTCATTCCAAGACACGGAAGAATGAATTGAAACCGTTCTCTAGGAAATGCCTTAGTGAAGATATCAGCCAGCTGAAATTCCGTCCTCACAAAGTAAAGTTTCACGATTCCCTTTTCCACTTGTTCTCTGATGAAATGATGTCGAATATCAATGTGCTTTGATCTTGAGTGCTGGACGTTGTTGCAGCAAAGAGCAATGGCACTTTTGTTATCATAGTACATCGGAACCTTGTTGTATACAAAGCCATAGTCTGATAATTGGGACCTCATCCAAAGAATTTGAGCACAGCAGGATGACATGGCAATGTATTCAGCCTCTGTAGAGGAGATCAACATACTCATTTGCTTCTTTGATGACCAGCTAACCAGTTTATCTCCTAGAAATTGAGCGCCGCCCGAAATACTTCGACGAGTATCTTGACATCCCGCATGATCAGCATCAGAGTAGGCAGTGAGAGCCATTGCAGTATCTTTAGGGTACCAAAGGCCCATGTGAATTGTTCCTTGAAGGTACCTGAAGAATCTTTTGACTGCTTCTAAGTGCCTTTTAATGGGTTTGGATTGATAACGAGCACACATGCAAACAGCAAATAATAGATCTGGTCTGCTAGCTGTGAGATACATCAATGATCCGATCATGGTTCGATATTTGGTTTGATCGACTGGTGCCCCTTCAAAATCCTCATCCAGTTTTGTCCTTTCAACCATTGCGGTGTCAACAGAGTCACATGATTCAAATCCAAATTTCTTAAGGATTTCACTAGCATACTTGGATTGATTGATGAAGATACCGTGAGGATTTTGAGAGATGTGTAGCCCCAAGAAGAAAGACATTTGCCCCATCATGGACATTTGGAATTCTATACTCATCTCTTATGCAAACCTATCACATTCCAATGGATCTGCAGAGGCAAAGATAATGTCATCCACATAAATCTGAACGTGGAGACGATGCTTTCCCAACTTTCTAGTGAACAATGTAAGATCGACCACACCCTTGGTGAATTGGTTGGCTAGAAGGAATTTGGACAGAGTATCATACCATGCTCTGGGTGCTTGTTTAAGTCCATATAGTGCCTTCTTCAAGCGATAGACATGATTTGGGCGTTCAGGATCAACAAACCCCTCTGGTTGGCTTACATATAATACTTCCTTTAATTGACCATTAAGAAATGCAGTCTTCACATCCATTTGGTAGACAATCATGTTTTGACTAGCTGCATTGGCAAGGAAAATTCTGATGGCCTCAATTCTGGCAACTGGTGCGAATGATTCTTCAAAGTCAATGCCTTCTTCTTGCATGTATCCTTTGGCCACTAGTCGAGCTTTGTTCTTCAGAACTTCACCATATTCGTCAAGTTTCACTTTGAAGATCCATTTGAGGGCGATAATCATAGCACAGTCGGGAGGGGGCACTAATTCCCAAACATCAAGTCGGTCGAATTCATGGATTTCATCTTGCATTGCAGTGAACCAGGATGTTTTAGTCAAAGCATCCTTATAATCCTTCGGTTCGACTTTAGAGAGTATGGAGCTAACGAAGCACCACAAGGCATCTGTGGCAAGTTGTCTACGTGTAGATACTGGCCGAGATGGATTACCAATGATGTTGTCAATTGGGTAATCGTTTGTCCATTTTTTGATATGCTCATGAAGTTGATGACTGGTAACTGATGTAGCAGTGTTATAATTTTCTGAAGAGGTTGCCACAGTAGATGGTTCAGGGGCAAATATGTTGACAAACGGTTCATCAGGTGGTTGAGCAAAGGGATTTACTTCAAATGAGTTACCAGATGCTTCGTCTTGAGGAATTGAAGAAGATTGATCTGTGTGATTGGTATGACTGGATGATGGAGCATTCTGACTAAGAGAGATGGAGATGGAAGGCCTGTTTGTAGGTTGAGGTACATCATTAGCAGCAGCATCAGGACCTATGACTTGTTGTTCTGGTTCGATTCTTTGTTGAGGCTCAAAATACTCATCATACATTGGATCAAACAATTTCTTCAAATCCTCACTAGTAGGTGGCACAGAAGGAGCATCAGTGGTGGAGGAGTGTACAAGTCCTGAACTAATTGGTCCAGGAGTCCAAAGATTAGATGCGGGTCCTGAACTGGAGTATTCAGGAACCGTTTGCTCGGTCAGCTCATCAAACGTGACATGGATAGTTTCCATGATTTGTCGGGTTCTTTTGTTGTAGATTCGATAACCCTTCTTGTTTGGTGCGTATCCAACAAAAATTCCAATATCAGCTTTTGCCTTGAGCTTTCCCAAATCTTCGCTATCGTTGGTTGGGTAACAAAATGCACCAAAGACTCGAAGGAAGGAAAGACCGGGTTTTCTTTCATGCACTAGCTCATAGGGGGTTTTGCAGTGAAGAGGATGTATCAGTGATCGGTTCTGAGTGTAGCAAGCAGTTGCAATGGCCTCTGCCCACATATATATTGGAGATTTAGAAAATATCAGCATAGTTCGAGCAGCCTCAACCAGTGTACGATTTTGCCTTTCGACAACTCCATTCTGCTGAGGCGTTCTTGGAATACTCTTTTAATGGCTGATGCCAAAATTTTCATAAAATTGAGTAAGTTGTTTGTTAAAAAACTCAGTTCCATTGTCTGTGCGAATGATTCTGATTGTTTTATTGAGCCTAACCTGCAATTGCTTGATAAGTTTAATGATGATTTTAGGTGTCTCATCCTTGGATCTCAAGAATTTCACCCATGTAAACCGAGAGTAATCATCAACAATGACTAGAACGTACCTCTTCCCATTAATACTTTGTACTCTCATTGGTCCACACAAGTCCATATGGAGAGTGTGAAGAACTTCCATAATGGATATGATGGATTTGGGTTTGTGAGTGTGTTTCTTGCTTTTACCCAGCTGGCAAGTGGAGCATAGATGATCTTTTTCATATTTCAGCCTTGGCATGCCTCGAACAAGATCTTTACGAGTAAGCTCATTGATGGTACCGAATTTTAGGTGATTCAGACGACGATGCCACAACCATGATTTGTTCTTAGAAGCCTTAGATAATAAGCAAATAGGTGATGGCCGCATCATGTCTTCGATAGAGATGGTGTAAAGGTTTGTGCCACGACTACCTTGTAAAAGTTCATGCCCATCCAGTTCTCTAATGAAGCATGTGTGCTTTCTAAAGGCTACTTCAAGGTCAGAGTCACAAAATTGACTGACGAAAAAGAGATTGTGCCCAAGCCCTTCCACATAGTATACTCTAGAAATCACGCTATCACCAAACACATAATCACCATACCCCATAATAGCACCAAAATGATCATTCCCAAATCTAACAGTCCCGATAAACTTTTTCATGAAATTTCTGAGCCGTGAGCGGTTCCCAGTCATATGTTTTGAGCAGCCTGAGTCCAAATACCAAAGGACGATTTGTACGACCTGCATTTGAAACCAGAAAAATATGGATAACTGAAAAACGGGGATCCCTAAGCACAATTGGGGTCCAATTGGTTAGCACAAACATTTTCAATGGATACAGAAGTTGAAGGTTCAGTGGTATCATTAGGCACATCTTTACTAGTGGGTGCACCAGACCTAATGTTAACGCATTGTGTCACTAGAGGAAAAGTTCTACCAGTTGCCTTCCATACCTCAACATTTGCAGACTTAAGATTGGACATGTTAGTTAGAGGTCACTGACTTCCTAACGTGAACTTTCATCCAGTGGGTCTCCATTGATATCCTATAGTGCTGAATAACTTTCCTGTGGCTTTCCAAACACGTTTAACAGGGGATACTTTGGACGACTTCAAATATGTCACAACACAAGCATCATGATTACCAGAAATTAAACAGTCATTACATGTCTTAGAAAGAGCATCAGAATTCGAATTAATTACAGTACGCTTATAGCTAATACTAGAATCAACACGATTCATTTCATTCAAGACAGTTTTATTATTCCTAATGTGGTCTTCTACTTTCTTCCCTTGATCACTCTTAGCTGGCGAAGTCCTACCATTCCTTGTATTGCAACTAGGCTTTGACCCGCTAGCTTTAGTGTCAATGTTTACTCCTGTAGCATTAATAACGGGAACATTAGTTTGTTGCACGACTGTTTGTTTTCTAGTAAGTGATGCGTTGCGTTCAAACGTTATCAATGGTACATCAAAGGTAACATGCTTTTTCTTAATCTTAGAGGAAGAAACAGTAAGTTTATCTCGCATGTTGATGGTTCCTCGAAGCATGTCAAGGCCATCCTTAAGGTTTCTAAGGTAATCACTATGGACTAACTCATTATTCTTAAGGGGAAGCGGTATACTTACGGCATCACATGCATATTTTTTACATTCACCAATCGATGAGACAACATTATCACTTGCAGTAACTACCATTTTCCCTTTCACCCTTGTCTTTAGATTCTCAATTTCATTTAACAAAGATGTTATCTTTTCATTGGTTTTTTCACGTGTGGTCTTGATTGAATCATATAACTCTTTGTAATATTGTTTAATTTTTAATTTTCATCTTGAAAACACTCATTTTCATGTTTAAGTTTGTTGATGATGCTTTGAAATTGAAAATCTTGAGAATCTGCAGACTGTGGCTTATGGGAGTCATTCACATCACTCATATTTGATTTCAATTGGCCAATTTGAGCCCTCAACTTTCGAATCGTGTTAGTGTGAGCTTGAATTTTTTCATCCCGTTTGGCTAATTCAAAATATGCATCAAATTCAGGAGCATCCGTAGATGTCTTGGCATTTGTGATTTTAATTCTTTCTTCTAGATGTTGATATTTTAATTGCAAATTAAGGTTATCAACTTCTAGTTTCGAAAAATGCCTAACCATGTTATCATGGTCATCGTTTAGAATTTTTTGTATGCAGTTCTAAATTCTGCCCCTCAAGCTTAACAACACGATTCTGGAAAACATTTAAAGTAACAGACATTTCATGAAATTGACAAGCAGTTAATGATGAATCAGTAGCAATATAAAATACATCTTGTGCAATACATTGAGCAATCAGATTGTCATTCATGATTAGAGCATTTTTCCTCGCAATCTCACTATATTGAAGATCTACTGCAATTTGTTTTCCCTCATTTTCAACATTTTTAAAAACCTTTTTCATCTTTGATATTTCAGTTTCAAGGGATTTTTGCATGCCCTCAAAGTATTCTTTGGCATGTTTAAAAAATGGGATGACTTCAGTTAAGTATCACTCTTTTGTTAGTTCAAATCCCCTTTCACCCTTAGTAATTCCCGTTGGTGTGATTCTCTTTTTACATGTTTTATCAAAATCAGAAAACATTTGACAAAGAACGTAGATGTTAATAAGAGTTTTACATTGTGTGGGAAGGGTTAACTGAACAAGGTGCATCGGTGTATTGGGAGGATACACCGTTGGAGTGGTACACTTTAGAGGGATTTTGGCCTTAAGTTCTTCAGCTTTTCTTTTCTCAACGTCTAAGGGCCAAAAAATCTGTTCCGGTGTCAACTTAGTCTGTGGTGCAAAAACAGTCAATCAATTCTGTTTATAGTAATTATGAGGCTTAATATTGACGCGTTTTTTAATGCACTTTGGATCCTTCATTTTAGCTTCTAATCTCTCTCTATTAACAACTTCAATCTCATCAATCTCCTCATTAGACGGCACATCAGGTGGGGCATGATCAGGTTTTAGCATAACATTAGCATCGTATAAAGCAGGTTAAGATGCACTAACGCTCCTAAGGAAATTAGTTTTTGGCATTCCCAAATCTTTATCACTATGATCATCCCTAAGTTTAACGCGCTTATGTATCATTGAGCAGTTTGAATGGTTTGGCCTTGTGTGTACAATTTATTTTCAAGTTGTTCTTTAATGCCTTAAGATTGGAGAAGTCACTTAAGAGTTTAGCTTCTTTATTATGAAAATCAAGTTTTAGTGCAGTTACTATTAGGTCACCATATTAGTAAACACAAGTATTCAAATGAAAGAAATGAGATGAGAAATAGACTTGGTTGATTAAGATCAATATGATTAGGTGAGTCGCTGGAGATTAGGTGAGTCGCTGGAGATCACCCCACGAATGTAGACCGTTTGAAGCCATCGTAAACACAAAGCGTAATCCACGAGGAATTACCAAAGTGACCTGCTATCAGGGCTGTTTGATGTTAACCCTGGCAGGATTTCCGTTCAATCATTCGAGAAGTACCTTAGTAAATCCCTCATGAACGTTCAAGGCAGATTGCTAAGATCTGCGAAGGACTCGATAATTTACAATTGGTGTCCATTGATGTAGAACAACCAATGTAAGATTACTAAGTGTTCCTAAGAGATCTTTGATGTATCTCGTGGCTCTAGACTCAATTAGTGCAACTTATGGTTTCCTATGCAGAGATTGGGGCAGGGTCTCCTGTTTCAATATCAACCAACTCTAAATAGAAGGTCGATAGATTACAATGGTTCCCCGTGAGAATGAAACAAGTATCTTTTGAGAGATACCCGAGTGGCTAGAAGGTTAAGGTGCATGCGTCACTGGGTCCATGACGTCTTTTATCTCCAATACCGGTGTCGCCTTAGCAACAACCAGTAGCATATGAATTGAACCCGATGTCTGCCCTAAGGTTGAATCATTTGGAGGGCTCATTTCTTTTCACCCTTTTCATAACGTTTCTTTTTAATTCTTCAACCCCTTCTTTCTCCGTTCCATTCATTGCTCCTTTTTCGAATCATTCCTAAGGACTTCTAAATACTAACTATTGGTATTGCCCTTGGGTAGATCCCTCCGGTTTAGGCGGATCATAGGACGGTTATTCCTAACGTCTAGAAAGAGTTTCTCGAAATGGTACAATCTACTCGGATAAATCCTTTCGAATACTAACGGTTTTTGTTTCGTCAATTCTTGGGTCAATTCTGAGTCGAGCTCGAGTGAGATACAACTTTGCCACATCATATTTTGATCATTTTCTTCTTCTCCCCCTCAAAAATAGCATATCAAATGTTGTTTTTGCAAACGATTTTGATTAAAATATGCTTTTTGAGTCTTATGGGGAGTTATCATCAAAGATTTGAGAT
>LBNU01015688.1:30784-66678 GCA_014162995.1 Artemisia annua
ATATATATATATATATATATATATATATATATATATATATATATATATATATATATATATATATATATATATATATATATATATATATATATATATGCTACTGTCCCTTTTTGCAAAACGTGGTAAACTTAGTAAGTTTTGGTTAATTTTTGACCCAAGAACTAGAAAATACACTTTTAGATGAATCCATGGCCGAAAGAACGGATAAAAACGGACGTACGATGAAAAAGTTATGCCAAATACAAGTTACAATAAAAATATATACTTTCTGAAAATATGTTGCCGATGTACGAAATTCATTGACCAAAAACAAGCCTTAGACCTTGTCAAAACATACTAAACTGTTGAATATATGTTAGTTCACCTTTTTACCTTTTCGAGGATATAAAGAACTCGAGAAACGGACTTAGTATATTTTCAAGACAAACCAAAAAATCTACAAACACCCATGTTGGGAGCCATTTTCCCGTCAAATGACTCAGTTCTGGAGTTTGGACTCCAAGGAACAAAAGTTAGAGCACCTGGCCTACTTTTCAAATCAAAAAGCCGTTTGTCATTTCGACTTAAAATGAGTAATCTACAGCCATCCAAACATTCACAAAAACTGCCCAGAAATAGCAGTTTTGGCCTAAACACCATACTTTTCGACCATTTATCATAAAATCTAGGCACATTGAGCAAAACTTCACTACTGAACATATTTAGGCTTGTTTCTAACCTTTCCAAAAATACCAATTTTGTTTCCTAACTCTTAATATTCACTGATTTACAACTAATTTTCCGAGGCCATTTTTAGCCGTACTTTTCGACCATTTATCATAAAATCTAGGCACATTGAGCAAAACTTCACTACTGAACATATTTAGGCTTGTTTCTAACCTTTCCAAAAATACCAATTTTGTTTCCTAACTCTTAATATTCACTGATTTACAACTAATTTTCCGAGGCCATTTTTAGCCGTATTTCAGAATTACTAAGTATAATATTTTACGACGAAAACTTGTATTTTCACATTTTATCGCCAAACGACTATCATAAAACATCGTTACACCATATGAACATGTAAAATACATTATGACTTAATACGATAATATAAATTATATTTTCGACGATTATACATATTTTGAATTAATACGAGTGGTATAGATTATAAGTGCAAGTGCATACATGAATTCATTTCATAATCTAAATTAGATTACATACATTCATATTAGGTTGCGGATAGGAGTTGCACCTCATCATTTCAGCTCATTCACTACATTTTGTTCCATCACTACAGGTGAGTTTTCATAGCCCCGTTTACATTTCATTATTTATTTCAAATCCCACGGGGGAGAACACATTGCACCATTTTTCATACGAGCCTAAGTATCAAATCCATATACATTACTTAAGTTACCACATTGCCATGTTTTAAGTCCCCTATTATCATGAACCGTTAATTGTATTTAAGCGAGAGCGAGTGAATAGATCTATTGAGGGTGACGCCTCCATCCGTGTTGGGGTTACCAACAGTCAAACGGATGCATTTCATTTGATCATTGTTAGAGTGTCTGGCAAAACACTCTGGAGGGGCATTACATATAGTCTAGCTTTGGGGTCATGAGCTTAAGAGATAATGTACACTTTTATTAATTATGTGACAGTTCGTCATTCACTTATACTTATGGTTATCGTACAACATTCATTTTCATAAACCTATGATTTCTCACCAACATTATTGTTGACCGTTTTAGCAATGTATTTTCAGGTAACTAAGATAACAACATGTGACCTGCATATGGACCATCATGGAGTTGAGGAGTCGACGCGTCTCACCTTTCATTTCATGCACTTATGTAACGTTTGATCATGTTGAACTTGTTTTCATGAATTTGTAACACCATTTTGGGACCTATTTTGTAAACTCTAAATGTTTTAATGATCAAACGATGTATTTTCAAAACGACACTTTAGGTCGTTCAATATAACCTTGTATGAGATGCCATGATCGTTACACCCAGGTATTCAATTCCGCTGCCATATAACAGGTTAATTTAGGGTGTGACAGATTGGTATCAGAGCTAAGGTTATAGTGAACTAGGTTGTATCTTGGACCCTAGACTATAACTACATCATCATAGCATCTCATTATTTCATCATGAGTGCATATTCACTTTACATGGTTTTATACCATAATACAGTTCATAGCATGGGTGCGTAACCACCTACATTTCATGGGTATAGAGATACACTACATTACTTGGGTACTTTGTTGCCTACATCACTTAGGAATGGATCACCTACATGCATGGCATCACTTGGGTGTGCGATCACCTACACTACATTACACGGGTCACTTTCATTCATTTTACATGTGTTGTGCAATGGGGTGTGAAAACATAGGTTACAAGTCTTGTATGGGCGGGACTTGCAACTGAGTGGTTTGACATCGCCTTTGCTGTCTAAACATTTTCTCAAGGAGTCTTGGACATATTACGAGTATAATTGAGCTAAGTATTGCAAAATTCATTAAACCTCGGTAGGATATAGACTGATCACCTATATTCGACCAGGGACAGTGGGACATGGACTGATCACCTATGTCTGACTCAAAGGTGAATTTTGGAATACTGAGAGCAGTTATGTTAGGATTATGTTCGGGTCGAGTCTTACAAAATTCCTGAAATGCCAAAATTCATATGAATGCATAAGCACAACATCTCATGAACATACACACATACACAGTATACTTACATCATGGTACCCTCATTCATCACAGTCTCACTAAGTCACAATTACCATTGAGCCGTGTTCTCATTCACCTACCTTATCAATAATTCTTCAGACTTAGACTCGTAGGATGCTTTTCCATCTACCAATGAACCTATGCCAACTATTCCTCGATATTCTTGGAGTATTCACCGTCATTGGGCAATGACTTCCACTGTAATTTCACATGAGACCAATTCAGAGGAGATAATCAGTTATGATACCGAGACATTCGAGTCTCAGCATGCTACCTTACATTCTCACTATCACCATCATTTACCATTCTCTAGTCTCACTACTCACTAAATTCATAAGTGGATATTACCACTGACTTTCCTAGAAAGACTTTACATGCCATCTTTGAGAAGAATTCCTTGATACTTTAAGACCATTCGAAACTCAACAGGAATCATGAAATATCACAATTATCACTGACCTGGTTGTCAAGATTCTATCATCTCGAAAGTACTAGCCTACCGAATTACAAGATTTGTTTCGATACGAATGCTCACTAAGCAACACTATAGAGATGAATCCAGCCTTTTAAACCAGACTATAGAACCTTCAAGTGAACATGATCTCACCAATAGGCATTATCCAAACTGGATGTTAGACATCAACGCATACATATAAACATACCCACCCGACTATTTCATCATTTTTAATGCCTACACTTTTCAATGAATTTCCTCCAAACTACAATTATACAAATCATACATCTTGCAAGAAATTATTTCTTAGAAAGTCGTTTGCTTAAAGTTTTAAATTCATTTATTCGGATACAGATTATGAACAAAACACTCAATCTCGATACCTATTTGGCAATCATTTTAAGGTTTTCTTTGGAATCCCAACTAGGTATAAGCATCACCTATCACCTTCAGACCAATGGTCAGAACGAGAGAACGATTCCAACATAGGGAGATATGTTTAGATCAGGTATGATTGACTTTGAAAATTGTTGGACTAACCATTTGCCATAAACCGAATTCATTTACAACAATAGTTATCACATGAACATAAGGATCACACCATTTGAGAGCACTTTATGGTCGAAGTGCTAATCACTTATTGACGGACCGAAATCGGAAAAAGCCCAATTCACTAGTCCAACACATATTCATGAAACAAGCAAGAAGTGATTATTCGATGAATTACTCATCTTTCAATAGAAGAAATCCAACTCAATGACAAACTTGAACCTTGTGGAAGAACCAGTAGAAATCATGGACTGTAAGGTCATACAATGAAACAGAGTCAAATTCTATCATGAAAATTCGCGGGAATTCCCGAAGAAGTCCCGAGTATACTTGGGTACGGGAAGACCAAAAGCGACTCAATTATCCACATCATTTCACCAATACCACTCCCGAGACCAACATGAACTGAATCCAGGGACTGGATTCCTGTTAGGAGGGAAGAGTGTCACAATTCTCAATTTCAGGTCACTTTCCCAAGTCTTGACATTTTTCTATTCACAGATTTCAATTCATCATTTCACGTAAACTAGGTTTACAGATATTCATTTGACGAAACCGGGTAGGTTAAGTCACATTATCATTCAATATACATTTCATAGACTAGGGTTAGTCTACAATTCATCACGACATCATTTGCATTCTATCCCACTCGTAGAATATATACAATTTCAAGTTACATATATTTATTTATCTTCAAATAAATATTAACATATGATTATAGTTTTTAATCAATACACCAAACAATTCCCACTATGGCACTAATATTTTTATATATTAGTAATATTCCCACTAAAATTGTAAAAGTTAATTATTTTATATTTTAAGGTTTTATATTTTTAAACCTTCAATTATATTAACTTATAACAATATTTGTACCAACCAAGCACTACCTATCAAAACACCCAATATTTGCAAAATTATATTTTTATAATTTTTACAAGTTCATTTTGACACAATGGTTACATTAAAAATTATTTTTAATTAACCCGGTACCCGAAAACGCTAAACCGCTAAAACTATACACTAAACGGTACCCCGTAAACAAGTTATTGCACAAAGTTAAACACAAAACCATCACCTCAAGTGAGGTGGCTGGTTATTAAAGTGTCCATGGGACACTTGTTATCACAAAAATCACCTTATAAAACCTTATTACTTAACTAAAAATCATACATGCAAAACTAGCTAGATCAAAAATTTCTTTCCCTTTTGTCCTTCTCTCTAGCTCACGGCAACACCAAGAAAACAAGGAAGATCATCAAAGTTTTTCAAGTCAAGAATTATTTCAAGTAGTAATAACAACCCATTACAAGGTTTTGTAATATAAACCTATAGATTACTTAGGTTTTATCATAAAAAGTTTCCTAATCATCCAAGTAAGTTTATCAAATCTTTTTCATAAATTTTACTAAATTCTTGCAAGGTTCATACTATTTTTATATGAGATGTACATGCATGTGAAAATCTATACCACCATATTTTTAATTTATATCTTTTTATTCTTGAAAATGGATAAGATGTAAACTTATGGAAAAATGATTGAAAAATGATGTTATGGAACCCATGACACCCTAGGAAGGTGTATGGTAGATTAAGGGATGAGTTGATGTTGTTGGTGATGGACTTGGACAAGTATAAACCATGAAAACCATTTTTAACAATATACATATATGCTACTGTCCCTTTTTGCAGAACGTGGTAAACTCAGTAAGTTTTGGTTAATTTTTGACCCAGGAACTAGAAAATACACTTTTAGATGAATCCATGGCCGAAAGAACGGATAAAAACGGACTTACGATGAAAAAGTTATGCAAAAAACAAGTTACACTAAAAATATATACTTTCTGAAAATATGTTGCTGATGTACGAAATTCATTGACCAAAAACGAGCCTTAGACCTTGTCAAAACATACCAAACTGTTGAAAATATGATAGTTCACCTTTTTACCTTTTCGGGGATATAAAGAACTCGAGAAACGGACTTATAACGAATTAGTAATGAATTTTCAAAGATATATGTTTACTAAAAATTTCCATCAGCACTAACACTAAGTATATTTTTAAGACAAACCAGAAAATCTGCAAACACCCATATTGGGAGCCATTTTCCCGTCAAATGACTCAGTTCTGGAGTTGGGACTCCAAGGAACAAAAGTGAGAGCACCTGGCCTAGTTTTCAAATTAAAAAGCCGTTTGTCATTTCGACTTAAAATGAGTAATCTACAGCCATCCAAACATTCAGAAAAACTGCCCAGAAATTGCAGTTTTGGCCTAAACACCATACTTTTCGACCATTTATCTTAAAATCTGGGCACATTGAGCAAAACTTCACTACCTAACATATTTAGGCTTGGTGCTAAGCTTTCCAGAAATACCAATTTTGTTTCTTAACTCTCAATATTCACTGATTTACAACTAGTTTTCCGAGGCCATTTTTAGCCATATTTAAGAATTACTAAGTATAATATTTTACGATGAAAACTTGTATTTTCACATTTTATCGCCAAACGACTATCATAAAACATCGTTACACCATATGAACATGTAAAATACATTATGACTTAATACAATAATATAAATTATATTTTCGACGATTATACATGTTTTGAATTAATACGAGTGGTATAGATTATAAGTACAAGTGCATACATGAATTCATTTCATAATCTAAATTAGATTACATACATTCATATTAGGTTGCGGATAGGAGTTGCACCTCATCATTTCAGCTCATTCAATACATTTTGTTCCATCACTACAAGTGAGTTTTCATAGCCCCGTTTAAATTTCATTATTTATTTCAAATCCCTCGGGGGAGAATACATTGCACCATTTTTCATACGAGCCTAAGTATCAAATCCATATACATTACTTAAGTTACCACATTGCCATGTTTTAAGTCCCCTATTATCATGAACCGTTAATTGTATTTAAGCGAGAGTGAGTGGATAGATCTACTCACTAAATTCATAAGTGGATATTACCAATGACTTTCCTAGAAAGACTTTACATGCCATCTTTGAGAAGAATTCCTTGACACATTAAGATCATTCGAAACTCAACAGGAATCATGAGATATCACAATTATCACTGACATAGTTGTCAAGATTCTATCGTCTCGAAAGTACTAGCCTACCCGAATTACAAGATTTGTTTCAATACGAATGCTCACTAAGCAACACTATAAAGATGAATCCATCCTTTTAAACCGGACTATAGAACCTTCAAGTAAACATGATCTCACCAATAGGCATTATCCAAATTAGATGTTAGACATCAACGCATACATGTAGACATACCCACCCGACCATTTCATCATTTTTAATGCCTACACTTTTCAACGAATTCCCTCCAAACTCCAATTATAAAAATCATACATCTCGTAAGAAATTATTTCTCAGAAAGTAGTCTGCTTAAAGTTTTAAATTCATTTATTCGGATACAGATTATGAACAAAACATTCAATCTCGAAACAAACTTTAAAAACCAATCACTATGCTACATCAGTTATACATATAAGGGTTTTGTAATTGATGACATAGAACATGGAAATATCTTAGTAATGGAGACTAAGCACCTTAGGTGGAGGAAGACTTAATTCCTAACATTCACGATACCTATTCAGCAATCATTTTAAGGTTTTCTTTGGAATCCCAACTAGGTATAAGCATCACCTATCACCTACAGACCAATGGTCAGAACGAGAGAACGATTCCAACATAGGGAGATATGCTTAGATCAGGTATGATTGACTTTGGAAATTGTTGGACTAACCATTTGCCATAAACCGAATTCATTTACAACAATAGATATCACATGAACATAAGGATCACACCATGTGAGAGCACTTTATAGTCGAAGTGCTAATCACTTATTGACGGATCGAAATCGGAAAAAGCCCAATTCACTAGTCCAACACATATTCATGAAACAAGCAAGAAGTGATTATTCGATGAATTACTCATCTTTCAATAGAAGAAATCCAACTCAATGACAAACTTGAACCTTGTGGAAGAACCAGTAGAAATCATGGACTGTAAGGTCATACAATGAAACAGAGTCAAATTCTATCATGAAAATTCGCGGGAATTCCCGAAGAAGTCCCGAGTATACTTGGGTACGGGAAGACCAAACGCGATTCAATTATCCACATCATTTCACCAATAGCATTCCTGTTAGGAGGGAAAAATGTCACAATTCTCAATTTCAGGTCACTTTCCCATGTCTTGACATTTTCCTATTCACAGATTTCAATTCACTACCCTATTTTTACATGTCATTCGTCAAACCTTTTCGTGTCTTATACTTTTCCGCTGCTATACTTTGTTTACATTTCCGCTGCAAACTCTATTTACTTTTCCGCTGCTATTTTATACAAAGAGTACTTGTACTCTAAATGGTTTATAAATCGAATGATGTGTTTTGGTCACATTTTAAACGTCCCGAGTTGTGGTCGTTTACTATAAATGTGCCTGGTTTCTATTTTCGTAATACCCCCAGCACTGTAGCTGCCATATTTGAGTTGGGGGTGTTACATCACTGGTGGGAGGTACATGAGGAGCAGCAGGAGTGGGATACTATACAAGTCCTGAACTAATTGGTCCAGGTGTTAAAAGGTTATGTGCGGGTCTGGAACTTGTGTGTTCAGGAGCCGTATGCTCAGTCAGCTCATCAAACGTGACATGAATTGTTTCCATGATTTGTCGGGTTCTTTTGTTATAGATTCGGTAGCCTTTTCTATCTGGTGCATAACCAACAAAGATTCCAATATCAGATTTTGCCTTAAGTTTTCCCAAATCTTCACTATCGTTTGTCGGATAACATAATGCACCAAACACACGTAGAAAGGAAAGATCAGGTTGTCTATCATGCACAAGCTCATAAGGAGTTTTGATGTGAAGAGGCTGTATCAGTGATCGGTTTTGTGTGTAGCAAGCTGTTGCAATAGCCTCTGCCCACAGATATATTGGAGATTTAGAAAATATCAGCATAGTTCGAGCAGCCTCAACCAGTGTACGATTTCGCCTTTCGACAACTCCATTCTGCTGAGGCGTTCTTGGAATACTCTTTTGATGACTGATGCCAAGATTTTCATAAAATTGAGTAAGTTTTTTGTTAACAAACTCAGTTCCATTTTCTGTGCGAATGATTCTGACTGTTTTATTGAGCCTAACTTGCAGTTGCTTGATAAGTTTAATGATGATTTCAGGTGTCTCATCCTTGGATCTCAAGAATTTCAACGATGTAAACCGAGAGTAATCATCAACAATGACTAGAACGTACCTCTTCCCATTAATACTTTGTACTCTCATTGTTCCACACAAGTCCATATGGAGAGTGTGAAGAACTTCCATAATGGAGTTGATGGATTTGGATTTGTGAGTGTGTTTCTTGCTTTTACCCAGCTGGCAAGCGGAGCATAGATGATCCTTTTCATATTTCAGCCTTGGCATGCTTCGAACAAGATCTTTACGAGTAAGCTCATTGATGGTACCGAAATTTAGGTGATTCAGACGACGATGCCACAACCATGATTTGTTCTTAGAAGCCTTAGATAATAAGCAAATAGGTGATGACCGCATTGATGCGCCGGATTGCGACCACGCACTAGGGTTTTACCTCTCAAGGGATCTTGAGAAGCTTGCAATCCCCACCAGGCAGTGTACCTGGCCGATGTAGTATAGTGTAGTGGCAAGTACCGGGAGATTGATTGTTCTCTGCGGGAATAGTGTCGTTAGGATTGAAAAGCTACTCTAATAGGTCTAGGGGTGAGGGAAGATTCTTTTTGTATTTTATTATTTTTTGGAAAGCAAGTAAAAATCTCGGTTTTGAAGGAGTGGGCGGAATTAGTTGTTAGTCAACTAACCCAAATAACTACTAATGCAAGTAAAATAAAATAACAAGAAAGTAAATGTTTGTGAAAACTATATGGAGAGAAGTGTGTTTACTTAGATTTCCTTACTCCCTAACTATCTTTTACCGATTGATTAGTGTGTATTAATTGCGTGGATGACGGATTGTATTCCTTAATAACATTCGTAGGGGTGTGTACGGACTTCCCCTAACTCTATGAGCTCCTACTTCACTCCTATGTCGAGCCGGCTAAGAAGCTCCTAACATGGGATCACTAGAATTCGCTCATGCATTAAATACAATCAAATAACCTTAGTACACCTTGGTTCATGTTTCTTAAGACGTTCAAGCATGTTACCAACCGGAAGTCTGCCAGTTTTCTTAAGCCTAACATCGATAATCACCCATCCAATACAATTAATAACACACCATTCAATCAATAATCAATAGTTAGGTTTCATTAGATCTAAGCAAACACAAAGAAAACCTAGCCTAGCATGTTAAATAAAAGACAAGCGTAAGATAGAATCAAACAACACATAGACATATTGAATGATTAATTGATTACTTATCTTCAATGTAACATGAGAGATCCAAGGGTATAAAACCCTTAAAAAAGCTGCAAAAAATGTCTAGGTTTTCTCTCTAAAAAGTTCCACACAAGTTCCACACTAATGACTAAAAATTATGAGAATATATATAGAAAATCAGATCTGACGGCGTCATGTTATAGCCTTGACGCCGTCACCTTGCCGTGATTAGGGTTTCTTGATGGCCTTCTTGACGTCGTCCCTCTTTAATCCGTTCTGGCTTATCAAGACTTTACGCCGTCAGCTCCATGTTTGACGTCGTCTGGAGTACTATTCCAGCAGATTTTAGCACTTTGTCGAATTCTTCACTATTATGCTCCAAAAATGTCCAAAATGCTTCCTTCTCCAGAATTTCTTTCCAAAGTACCTAAAATGCCAAAAGGAACGATTTAGGGTAACAATTAGTCAAATAAATACGATTTAGGGCTTAAATGACCCCCCAAAAGCGGTACACTTTTCGCCTTATCACGCATCATGTCTTCGATAGAGATGGTGTAAAGGTTTGTGCCACGACTACCTTGTAAAAGTTCATGCCCATCCAGTTCTCTAACGAAGCATGTGTGCATTCTAAAGGCTACTTCAAGGTCAGAGTCACAAAATTGACCGACGAAAAAGAGATTGTGCCCAAGCCCTTCCACATAGTATACTCTAGAAATCACGTTGTCACCAAACACATAATCACCATACCCCATAATAGCACTAAAATGATCATTCCCAAATCTAACAGTCCCGATAAACTTTTTCATGAAATTTCTGAGCCGTGAGCGGTTCCCAGTCATATGTTTTGAGCAGCCTGAGTCCAAATACCAAAGGAAGATTTGTACGACCTGCATTTGAAACCAGACATATATGGATAACTGAAAAACGTGGATCCCCAAGCACAATTGGGGTCCAATTGGTTAGCACAAACATTTTCAATGGATACAGAAGTTGAAGGTTCAGTGGTATCATTAGGCACATCTTTACTAGTGGGTGCACTAGACCTAATGTTAACGCATTGTGTCACTAGAGGAAAAGTTCTACCAGTTGCCTTCCATACCTCAACATTTGCAGACTTAAGATTGGTCATTTTAGTTAGAGGGCACTGACTTCCTAATGTGAACTTTCATCCATTGGGTCTCCATTGATATCCTATAGTGGTGAATAACTTTCCTGTGGCTTTCCAAACACGTTTAACAGGGGATACTTTGGACGACTTCAAATATGTCACAACACAAGCATCATGATTACCATAAATTAAACAGTCATTACATGTCTTAGAAAGAGCATCAGAATTCGAATTAATTACAGTACGCTTATAGCTAATACTAGAATCAACACGATTTGTTTCATTCAAGACAGTTTTATTATTCCTAATATGGTCTTCTACTTTCTTCCCTTGATCACTCTTAGCTGGCAAAGTCCTATCATTCCTTGTATTGCAACTAGGCTTTGACCCGCTAGTTTTAGTGTCAATGTTTACTCCTGTAGAATTAATGACGGGAACATTAGTTTGTTGCACGGCTATTTGTTTTCTAGTAAGTGATGCGTTGCGTTCAAACGTTGTCAATGGTACATCAAAGGTAACATGCTTTTTCTTAATCTTAGAGGAAGAAACAGTAAGTTTATCTCGCATGTTGATGGTTTTAGGACATGTACCAATGGCATATTCTAAGAGTTCTTGTGAACGGTTGGTGAGGTAACAAGCATCAATAATGGTGTTATCAATTGGTTTCACCATTCTATTCTCTTCAATGGTTCCCAGAAGCATGCCAAGGCAATCCTTAAGGTGTCTAAGGTAATCACTATGGACTAACTCATTATTCTTAAGGGGAAGCGGTATACTTACGGCATCACATGCATATTTTTACATTCGCCAATCGATGAGACAACATTATCACNTGATGGTTTTAGGACATGTACCAATGGCATATTCTAAGAGTTCTTGTGAACGGTTGGTGAGGTAACAAGCATCAATAATGGTGTTATCAATTGGTTTCACCATTCTATTCTCTTCAATGGTTCCCAGAAGCATGCCAAGGCAATCCTTAAGGTGTCTAAGGTAATCACTATGGACTAACTCATTATTCTTAAGGGGAAGCGGTATACTTACGGCATCACATGCATATTTTTACATTCGCCAATCGATGAGACAACATTATCACTTGCAGTAACTACCATTTTCCCTTTCACCCTGGTCTTTAGATTCTCAATTTCATTTAACGAAGATGTTATCTTTTCATTGGTTTTTTCACGTGTGGTCTTGATTGAATCATATAACTCTTTGTAATGTTATTTAACTTTTGAATTTTCATCTTGAAAACACTCATTTTCATGTTTAAGTTTGTTGATGATGCATTGAAATTGAAAATTCTGAGAATCTGCAGACTGTAGCTTATGGGAGTCATTCACATCACTCATATTTGATTTCAATTGGCCAATTTCAACCCTCAACTTTCGAATCTTGTTAGTGTGAGCTTGAATTTTTTCATCCCGTTTGGCTAATTCAAAATATGCATCAAATTCAGGAGCATCCGTAGATGTCTTGGCATTTGTGATTTTAATTCTTTCTTCTAGATGTTGATATTTTAATTGCAAATTAAGGTTATCAACTTCTAGTTTCGAAAAATGCCTGACCATGTTATCATGGTCATCTTAGAATTTTTTTATGCAGTTCTAAATTCTCCCCCTCAAGCTCAACAACACGATTCTGGAAAACATTTAAAGTAACAGACATTTCATGAAATTGACAAGCAGTTAATGATGAATCAGTAGAAGTATAAAATACATCTTGTGCAATACATTGAGCAATCAGATTGTCATTCATGATAAGAGCATTTTTCCTCGCAATCTCACTATATTGAAGATCTATTGCAATTTGTTTTCCCTCATTTTCTACATTTTTAAAAACCTTTTTCATCTCTGATACTTCAGTTTCAAGAGATTTTTGCATGCCCTCAAAGTATTCTTTGACAAGTTTGAAAAATGGGATGACTTCAGTTAAGTAACACTCTTTTGTTAGTTCAAATCCCCTTTCACCCTCAGTAATTCCCGTTGGTGTAATTCTCTTTTTACATACTTTATCAAAATCAGAAAACATTTGACAAAGAACGTAGATGTTAATAAGAGTTTCACATTGTGTGGGAAGGGTTAACTGAACTAGGTGCATCGGTGTATTGGGAGGATACACCGTTGGAGTGGCACACTTTAGAGGGATTTTGGCCTTAAGTTCTTCAGCTTTTCTTTTCTCAACGTCTAAGGGCCAAAAAATCTGTTCCGGTGTCAACTTAGTCTGTGGTGCAAAAACAGTCAATCGATTCTGTTAATAGTAATTATGAGGCTAGATATTGACGTGTTTTTTAATGCACTTTGGATCCTTCATTTTAGCTTCTAATCTCTCTCTATTAACAGCTTCAATCTCATCAATCTTCTCATTAGACGGCACATCAGGTGGGGCATGATCAGGTTTTAGAATAACATTAGCATCGTATAAAGCAGGTTGAGATGCACTAACACTCATAAGGAAATTAGTTTTTGGCATTCCCAAATCTTTATCACTATGATCATCCCTAAGTTTAATGTGTTTATGTATCATTTGAGCAGTTTGAATGGTTTGGCCTTGTGTGTACAATTTATTTTCAAGCTTGTTCTTTAATGCCTTAAGATTGGAGAAGTCACTTAAGAGTTTAGCTTCTTTATTCTGAAAATCAAGTTTTAGTGCAGTTACACTATTTTGAATCTCCTGTTTTTGTTTAACAGTTTGATCAATTTGATTTTGTAAAGATTTTATTTCCATTTTCAATGCTTCTTCCTTTATGTTCCTTTCAGTTATATATGTACACATCTGCCAATCCATTTTCTGTTCACGTTCAGTTAGCTCAAATTTTGCACGTTGTTGATAAAAAGTCGCCTGATCTTTAAGAATATTAATCCTAGTGATCAAGGTATCGTCAGGCACAATAGCAGTGTATTCATCCAATTCACACACATTCNATCAATTTGATTTTGTAAAGATTTTATTTCCATTTTCAATGCTTCTTCCTTTATGTTCCTTTCAGTTATATATGTACACATCTGCCAATCCATTTTCTGTTCACGTTCAGTTAGCTCAAATTTTGCACGTTGTTGATAAAAAGTCGCCTGATCTTTAAGAATATTAATCCTAGTGATCAAGGTATCGTCAGGCACAATAGCAGTGTATTCATCCAATTCACACACATTCAAATCAACAGAGGATTCATCACTTTTTACAACAGACTTGACGCTGTGTCTTACATGCTGTTCATATGGGATAACATTGCTATTTCCCATATCATCAGCATTTAATTCCACAGTTTGTGTTTGTTGTACTTTGTCATGAGTCCTTTGTTCATGCATCACATTATTATCAGATATAACTGAAGATGCTCTGCAAAATACATCAGTTTCTTTGTTGTGATCTACATGTTGCTCAATTGGGTTAACATCGCTGCTTTCCAATTCAGCATCATTTGGAATGGCAACATTAGTCTGATATATTTCATTGAGAATCTTCGGTTCATCACACCTTTCGTATGTATCATACAACTTTAGTACCTCAGATATGATGGATGAGTTGGAGGGACCAGGTTGTTGTGGAGATGAGACTGCAGATGACAGATTGGCCATGAAGATGGTTTGTGCAGTGGGTTCATCATCAACATCGAAATCGAAAGCATCACAATCTTCAGCCTGGAAGATGTTTGGATCGTTGAGAGCTAAGTCCTGAACTATCAAATGTGTTCCCATCATCTCCTGCAAGAAACAGCAGCTGCTCCTCATCCAATGGCACTCCATTCTCTTGGGCTTGCATCAGTAACATCTTATCCTTGAAGTAGTCAGAATTCTGAGGACATTTTGGTTGAGTGCAGTTCCTTGCAATATGACCTAACCCACCACAGTTATAGCATTTCGGTTGTCTCCCCTATCCCTGATTAGCATTCCCCATTCTATTCAGAGCAAAACCCCGGACTCCATTCCTTTGGTTGACATTTTGTCTTCCTTGAACGACAACACGTTCGTCTTCCACAACAGCCATATTACGAGGGTTAGATGAGGTTCTGAGTTGGTTGTTGGTTTGGGGCAGTGTTGCTCTGAATTGTTGAACAAGCAATGACACTTGGTTGGAGAGATTGTCAATCATCATATCAGTGTGAGAATACCCTGAATCTGGTTGAGTGGGTTTGATACATGTTGCTGATTGAATGAATGACTGACCAACGGGTGAGTGATTCTGTGTTGCTTGTGTAGAATGACAGATTTGATCAAGTTGGGGTTGGTTAAGTGCAGGAACACTTGAGATGAATGCAAGTGGATCATTCGTTGTTGTTGGAGTTAACTTCTCTCTTAATTGGCAGTCATACACAGCATGCTTTTCATGTTGTTGCAAGTAAGCATAAAGTTGTTCATAGTTGGTGTTTCTGAGTCCCTTGTTGAGCTTAACAGCTGTGAAAAATCGATCCCATTCAGGTGACATGTTGTTAACAAACTTTGAGTTGAGTTGGATATTAGGCATTGTCATTCGGATCATTTTCATGTCATTAACAAGCTTATGGAACCTGACATAGTAATCTGTGACGTTTTCACCAGGGTTCATCTTGAAATGCTCAAACTCATCATATAGCTGAGACTCAGGATCTTCTTTTGTATGTTCTGAACCAGCTAACAACATTTTGACATTATCCCAAACGGCTTTGGCTTCTGTGTTGAAGTTAATGAGCTTGTAGACATCCTTAGGTAACCCTTGTATCACAATGTTGGAAGCTCGAATGTCTGCATCATAGTGTTTCTTTTCAGCTTCGTTAAGATCATTGTAGGTACGAGGTCTATCAATTCCATAGGTAATAGTTCTCTTTTCACTCGTGGAGAGAACATCTCGTGTGGTACCCATTTGAAATGGTCCTTCATCAATTGATCTTAGAATGTTTTCACCATTCTCCTTGCCTTGGCAATAAAGTCAAATTCATTGAGACCATGACTCACAGTCAGTCCTGTCAAGCATAGGAGGTCGGGTATCGGACCCAGCAGCTTGAATGTCATCAGTTAAAGTTATAATAGTCATAATGTAATCTTTGGACGGGATTTTACAACTCTCGTGACTAAAACCGAGAAATCGATTCTTTCTCGTGATTTTACTTAAGTCAACTAGAGAAACCGAAAGATAACGTTAACAAGAATTTGTGTGGATAGCTTAGAACAAAAAAAATCACACTTCCCAAATGACCAACCCGCTAAAGGATAGATAGCCAACTCCCCAATTATCAACCAGCTAGGAATTGCAACTCTCTGATATTACCAACTCGCTAATAATTATACTGGATCAACTCGCTGAAATCACATTTGATCAACCCGCTGAAATTGAATTAGAGCAACTCGCTGGATTTGAATTAGAAGAACTCGCTGGATTTGAAGGTCACTAACTCGCTGAAACAACCAACTCGCTGCTGTCAAATCGCTAACTTAACGATAGTACAAGCATGACAACTCGCTGGAACAGTAAGACAAAAAGTCGCTATCTAGCTGTTTGTCTTTTTATCCCAAAATTGCAAACAGTCAACCAGCTAACCACAACTCGCTACAAAATCTGTCAACTCGCTAAAATGAAACAAGCTACGAGTATCAACTCGCTAGTAAGAGAAACGACGCAAAATGCCTCCAATGACCACGATGATGATGAAATAACTTAACCAAGAGCTAAACAAGATGCCTACAACACTTTTAATCAAGAAAGTACAAATGAAATACAACAAAAACCAACTAACGAAATCAAACTAAGAGGAAAACTACTACTATTATTCGAACCATGTAAACACCACAAAACCAAGCAACAAATCCGAGTATACACAATCCTAGGATGAAACCTTGGCTCTTGATACCAATTGTAGGATACTAACCCATCTTAAACACGTTTGGTTTGTGTATTATGAATCGAATAGTAGAAGAAAACTAGAGAGATGTTAGAGAGAGAAAGTGAGTGTTGGGAACCTTGAGAGAAAACTAGAAATATATTAGGTTGTAAGTGAAGGTCCAACCCTCTCCACATGTGGAGAGGGGTATTTATACTTATTACAAAATGCCCATCTCTCGGGCTGTGGATCGGGTATACTGTGGGTAAAGACCCATCCGTCTTCCACGATGCTACTTAATCTAAATAACTACCAACTAACGATAAATACTACGAGCTACATAATGCTAAACCATATTCGGGGTGACCGAGTCTTTAATATGAATAATTGAATTCCTAACATGGGGGGTCAATACGCTGTATTCATGATATCTTGATTAGGCTCCAAGAATAGAATATTTGGAAAACATTCATTTGTCTTTAATCAATACGGCGTATCAACAAAGTTGGATACGTTGTATGCCTTCAATTCCCGTCTTCATTTGATAAGGGAGAAGATCGTCTATACGGAGTAATCATCACTCATTTTAGTTTCTCTACATTAAATCTTCACTCATTTTCATCACTTTATAATTCAATATCATCTCAAGGTGGTTCCTAAGATTTTTCTAAGGTAGGTCCTAAAATAATTTGATGTATACTTTCTAAATGATAGTGGTTTCTAAGGTGGTTCCCCTGGAACCACCTACTTAAGGCGTAGGTCCGCCTCTGCATGTAACTTGCGTTATGTACTGCATGCATTATCTAATATCTATTGGAATTAGGTTAATTCTCCATAATGTTTATTAAACACAAAACGAGTATAAATATACATACGAGAGACATATGTGAAATTGGGCTACAAGCCCATAAATAGGAAATAATCTACTGGGCCAAATGTAACACGCCAATACTCTCCCGTAGTTTGAGTGGGAGGTCTTCGAACGTTCAAGCTAGAGCAAAAATCAAGAAACAAAGCAGCTGGAAGACCCTTAGTAAAAATATCTCCATACTGATATCTCGAAGGTACATGAAGAACACGGACTTGTCCCGATGCAACAAAATCACGAACAAAGTGAATATCAATCTCGATGTGTTTCGTACGCTGATGTTGTACTGGATTTGCATACATATAAACATCACTAACATTATCACAATAAACCAAAGTGGCAGTAAACAACGAGGTATGCAGCTCACGTAATAAGTTTTGAATCCAAGCAGTCTCAACTACCACATTAGCAATACCCTGATATTCTGCCTCAGCACTAGAGGAGACAAGGTAACCTGTCGCATAGCAGACCATGATAAAAGATTATCTCTGAGAAACACACAATACCCTGAAGTAGACCGTCGAGTGACAGGGCAACCAGCCTAATCAGTGTTAGTATAGGCTTTAAGCTGAGCAGTAGTCGATACATGAAGCTGAAGAACATGAGAAATAGTGCCACAAACATAGCGCAAAATACGCTTTAAAGTAGTAAAGTGCATATTACGAGGGTCATGCATATAAAGACACACCTGTTGCACAACATTAGACAAATCCGATCGCATAAAAGTGAGATACTGAAGAGCACCTACAAGGATGCAGTATAAAGTAGGGTCACTGATAGGATCACCGTCATGACCAAGCTTGGACTCAGTGTTAATAGGAGTCCTGTAGGGGTTACAGTTCTGCATGCGAGAACGCTCAAGAATATCCTTGCAAATTTTGACTGTGACAAGAACATGCCCGAAGCTAATCTTTGCGCGGAAATACCAATGAAAAAGTTAAGAGAGCCAAGATCAGTCATAGTAAACACACTGTGAAGAAGTGTAATAATATGTTGTAAAAGAGCTGCAGAGGAAGCTGCAAGAATAATATCATCCATATATAGCAAAAGATAGGAAATAACTAAACCACGTTGAAAGAAAATAAGGACGTGTCGGTTTTGCTGTGTTGAAAACCAATCCATGCAAGAAAGCTAGCAAAACATTGAAACCAAGCCCGGAGAGCTTGCTTAAGGCCTTATAGTGATTTCTGCAAGTGATATAATAATCAGGTTTGGCAGAGTAAACAAACCTGAGAGGCTGGTGCACATATACCGTCTTAGATAAATGACCATGAAGAAAATTATTCTTCACATCAAGCAGATGAATAAGCCAGTCACGAGAAACCGCGAGACTCAAAACATGGTGGCCGGTTTAACCACTGGACTAAATATCTCATCACAAACAATACCCTGCTGACTTCGTTCGTTGACAACAAAAACGAGCCTTATACTTGCTTAATGAGCCATATGCATGAAACTTATGTTTGAAAAGCTGGACGGGGCACAAGAACCCACATTCCCTTAGTACTTAAAGCATTATATTCATCTAACATAGCTTTTTCCAGTTAGAGTCCCAAAGAGCATGAACATAATAACGAGGAAGCGGTGAAGTAGTGGTAACATGACAATTCATACGCTCAAGCGGTTTAAAAATGCTGGCTTTAGCACGAGTGATGAGACGAAAAGTGTTATGCTTCTAAGGGGTCATTTAAGCCCTAAGTCGTGATAATATGATCAAATATTGCCTCAAATCATTTCTTTTGCCAGTTTAGGTACTTTGGAGAGGAAATCTGGAAAAGGAAGCATTTTGGACGTTTTTGGAGCATAAAAGTGAAAAAAACGACAAAGTCAAGAATCCAAGCTGGAAACAGTACCTGACGGCGTGAAGCACCAAAAGGTGAAGCCATTACACATTGATGAAGAGGTGGATAGTTACTTTACACTTGATGGGCCAGAAAGATTTTGAGACATTTACACGTGACGGCGTCACGTGTTATTTCACCAAGGCCATCACGTTTTAAGTTAAAGAGAGACGACCCAGAACCAAAACCAACTAGACGGCATCAGAAGTAAATCTAGGCAATCAAGAAACCCTAATACGGCGAGATGATGGCGTCACAACCTAAAAGGTGACGCCGTCACCCTTGTAAATCTATATATATTTTTCGTTTTCTCACTCATAAGGAGAGGACTTTTGGTAGGAACTTAGTATACGAACCGTAGTCGACTTTTGCAGCTATTTTCAAGTTTCAAACCCTCTTTTCTTCCATGTTCAATTAAAGATAAGTTATCCTTTAATCATTCAATATGTCTGTGTGTTGTTTGATTATATCATATGCTTTTCTTTCCTTTAACATGCTAGGCTAGGTTTGTTTGTGTTTGCTTAGGTCTAATGAAACCTAGTTATTGATTATTTATTGATTGGTTCGTCATTAATTATTGTGGTGGATGTTTATCGATGTTAGGCTGAAGAAAACTGGCAATACTCCTAATGGTAATATGCTTGAACGTCTTAAGAAACATAAATCGGATGTGTACTATGGTTATTTGGTTGTATTTAATGCATAAGCCACTGTTTATAATCCCTATGATTGGGCGCTTAACGTGTCGTTGTAGGAGGAGATAAGAGCTTATAGAGTTGGGGAAGATCGTAAACAGCCCCACGAATAGGATTAAGAAATACAACCCGGCATCCACGCAATTGTAACAAACCTATCAATCAATAAAAGATAACTAGGGAGTAATCAAACCTAAGTAAACACGTTTGTCTCCATATTAGAAGTCTCTCACATTTATTTTCTTGTTATTTTATTTTTATTGCATTTGTAGTTATTTGGGTTAGTTGACTAGCAACTAATTCCGCCCACTCTTCCAATACCCGAGATTTTTACTTGCTTTCTTCAAAATATCAAAATACAAAAAGAATCATCCCTCACCTCTAGACCTAGTTAGATTAGTTTCTGNCATGTCGCTTAGCAGACCATGATAAAAGATTATCTATGAGAAACACACAATACCCTGAAGTAGACCGTCGAGTGACAGGGCAACCAGCCTAATCAGCATTAGTATAGGCTTTAAGTTGAGCAGTAGTCGAGACATGAAGCTGAAGAACATGAGAAATAGTGCCACAAACATAGCGCAAATACGCATTAAAGTAGTAAAGTGCATATTACGAGGGTCATGCATATAAAGACACACCTGTTGCACAACATTAGACAAATCCGATCGCATAAAAGTGAGATACTAAAGAGCACCTACAAGGATGCAGTATAAAGTAGGGTCACTGATAGGATCACCGTCATGACCAAGCTTGGAGTCAGTGTTAATAGGAGTCCTGTAAGGGTTACAGTTCTGCATGCGAGAACGCTCAAGAATATCCTTGCAAATTTTGACTGTGACAAGAACATGCCCGAAGCTAATCCTTGCGCGGAAATACCAATGAAAAAGTTAAGAGAGCCAAGATCAGTCATAGTAAACACACTATGAAGAAGTGTAATATTATGTTGTAAAAGAGCGGGAGAGGAAGCTGTAAGAATAATATCATCCATATATAGCAAAAGATAGGCAATAACTAAACCACATTGAAAGAAAATAAGGACGTGTCGGTTTTGCTGTGTTGAAAACCAATCCATGTAGCAAAGCTAGCAAAACATTGAAACCAAGCCCGGAGAGCTTGCTTACGGCCTTATAGTGATTTCTGCAAGTGATATAATAATCAGGTTTGGCAGAATAAACAAACCTGAGAGGCTGGTGCACATATACCGTCTTAGATAAATGACCATGAAGAAAATTATACTTCACATCAAGCAGATGAATAAGCCAGTCACGAGAAAATTATACTTCACATCAAGCAGATGAATAAGCAACTCTCCTATGAGGACTTTGAACAGGTGGATCCATTGGATATGGAAGAGATGAACTTCAAGTGGCAGGTGGCTTTGCTCTCATTGAGCATCAAGAGATTTGAGAAAAAGGCTGGGAGCAAGTTTGGTTTCAATGGCAGGGATTCAGCTAGGTTTGACAGAAGGAAGATCAAGTGCTACACTTGTGGTCAAATGGGTCACTTCTCCAGAGAATGCAAGGACAGGAAATCTACTGATGTGGTTAGGTATTCTACCTATCAGCAGAAACAAGGGGAAATTGATACTGCCAAAACTGGATATCCCACAGCCTTGATCACTTTGGATGATCATGTTGACTGGAAGGCTCATGAGAGAAGTGATGGTGATAGTGATCAGAGTGGACTGCTGGCAAGCTGTACTTCAGAGGATATTCATGATCAAGTTGCTCTTATGGGCATCTATCAGGTACATAACTGTGTGTTTGGTTGTAGTGTAGGATATAATGAACTTAAAGAAATGTATGATGAGTTAAAACCTAAATATAATGAGTGTTATACAGACCTTGAATCATATAAACATGGTTTAAGGATCGTAGAAAAACAAAAGATTTGGTTTCAGAAGAATCAAGTTGCTTATGAGGAGGAAATAAAAGGTTTAAAACAGGACTTAAAATGTGCTCAAGATGAGTTAATCTACACTAAAAAGGTGAAAGCTAAGTTAGAATCTTATAATCAAGTTCTTCAAGAAAATCTAGATACTGAAATAGCTACACATAAGAAGTGGTTAATATCAGGTGATAATTTAGCTAGTAGTTTGTATGGTTGTCAGGCTGTAAATTCTAGTATAGGATTAGGTTTTCAAAAATATGTAGGATTAGAAGCTAGGAATGATAATCGTAAATTAACACCAGCAGGCCTAGCTAACTATGTTAAGGAAGGCACTTTACATGCTGTGCCTGGACCTATTAGAGGAGAACACATGCCCACTGACCTCTCCATCACTGTAGACTTTGATGGATCACACCATTTATATGGCAAAAAGTTAAGTAACTTGCCAGACCTTAGTTGCAAAACTAATGACTTTGTCTCTTGTTCAAAAAGTGACAAGTCCTCAGACCTAAAGTCCACTGACTATGCCTCATGTGATTCAAGTGACAAGTCTCATTCACCCAAGTCCAAAGTAGCTGATAATGAACCCAAAACAAAACCAGTTCCTTTTTCTGTTAAACACAATTTTGTTTCTAATTCTGTTTCTGATAAGTTTGTGTGTAATAAACAAAGTTGTGTTAAGAATAAGTCTTTGAAAAAGAAATCTTGTTTTGTGTGTGGTAGTAAGTCTCATCTCATTAAGGATTGTGATTTTCATGAGAAGAGAATGGGTGTGTATGCTAAACAAAAGAGAACTAGACCAATGTGGACCAATGTTAATGATATTCCCCCATATGTTCCACAAGCAACACATGTGAAAACCAGCAGACCCAATCCTGCTGATAAGTCAGTTCCTGCTGATAAGTCAGTTCCTGCTGGTAAGCCAGTTTCTGCTGGTAGACCTTTTCCAGCCGGTTGGAAAAGACATGTTGCTAGACCATTTTACAGACCTACTAGTACTTATTTTCAGACTGGTTTTTGGCCTAGTTATTATGACCCAATGTATATGGGGTGGGGGACAAGATGGGATACTGGTGTTAAGCCCTCAACAGGTTGTTCTTGGAAAAATAAAAGGAAAGGTTCATTCTGGGTACCCAAGAACAATAGTCCTTGTCAGGTGCATTGATTGAGGGGAGGCATAAGCCTAAGGGGAGGCTTATTGTTGTATTATTTGTATTCTAACCATTTTTGTAGCTGTTGGATCCTCATACGCCTAAGGGGAGGCTTAGTGTTTTTGTTGGCACTACAATTTTCTTTGGTTCCTGCAGCTGATTGATGGTATATTTTATATATCTCATATTTTTTTTCTTTCTTTCTTTTCTTAGATTAACAAAAAAAAAGAAAAAATAAAAAAAAAATAAAAAAAACATAGTATAGTTTTTGTTTTATCTTGTTTGCAGGTACTTGTAGTGGTTAATTACCACATATATGGTTGTCAGCTCACCATGTCTTACTGACACATTCCATGATGATGGTTTGGGGTAAAGGCTATGGAAAACCATATATGGTAATCAACTCACCATGATGATGACGCATTCCATCAAAGAGTTGGCTAGTCCAAAAGCAAACGGTTTTTGGTAAAGACACATCAATTCCGTTGATAGCTGTAATGGTTTGCTCAAAACCATAGGGTACTCAACTCACCCATGCTTCATTGCTGAGAGTTGAAATGGTCATCAATTCACCATGGTTGCTGCCCTATTGGGTAACCAAAGGATTGGCTAGTCCTGAGCAAACGGCTACAGGTAAAGACATCTCAAATCCGTTTATGGATGTGATGATTTGCCAAATATCATTAGGGTATTTCAACACACCCATGATTCACGTTCTGAGTGTTGGACTGGTAACTAGTTCACTAGGGTGATGTCATAATTCCACCGAAGGACTAGCTAGCCCAAGAGTGAGTAGCTACTTGGTAAAGGCTCATCAAAAATCTACTCATGTTGCTGCTGATTCTGGTTGCTGCTGATAGGTTCAAGCTGCTACCAGAATCTTGGTCTTCATAGATGGTTACTGGTTGCTATTGACATAGAGTCTTTGTTGCTGCTGGTTACTTTAATTTGTTGCTGATGTAGAAAAAGACAAACCTCTTTACATTCTTGTGGTTACTGATCTATCAAGGAATCTTGAACTTAACCATGTCAAATTCAAGATTAGGGGAGGATTGTTGGGAATTCTGCTAAGTGAGAATTCTGCTGATGGAACATGATGATGGAATCTGCTGAAGAGAAGATTCTGCTGAAGAAGTGTTACTGCTGAAGACTAAGTTTCAGCATATTTAGTTTCTGCGGAAATAGTTAAACCGCGTATTTTGTAATATAGTTAGGATATGCATGAGTAATATTAGGAAAAGATAATGCATATTGTTTAGAGTTTATAGAATATACGTTTCTTGTGAAACGGTTTTAGGTTAGGGTTCCTTGTCTATAAAAGGAACACAAGTTTATGTTCTATGTACGAGTTTTTAGAAAAACAAGTTTATAAAATATCTATAGAGGATCAATTGTTCTTAGTATACTTTGTTCTTGCTTATATTTGTTTTCCGCTTTAAGAATATAAGCTTTGGAGACTTTCTATTAGGGTGTTTGTGATAACATAAACATTGTTAACGATTCAGAGTGCCAGAAGATCTATCAAGAGTATTAGTTTCAACAATAACTGAGTGAAAAGTCCTGCAAGCTTTGTGCCACTCCATGCCATAATTTCTGCAGAGCTTCGTTACCTAGGATACATGCTTAAAAGTCAACACTAGGTTGAGTGACAGTCATAGGTTTAGGGTTTGGGTGAATACAAGTTCCCTGGGTTCAGTTGTTACACCCATCAGGGAAAATGTATAGTTTTTATGATAATTGTAATGCACATACAATTATCATGAAGTGTGGTTTGTTGCACTAAGCTCATGAAACCGCACGTTAACAGTCCGGGTCATGGGGGCTGCAGACCCCACCATGAGGGGACAAGAAGGATAACTTGCCAAAGTTAATCCTTAGAGGTTTCAAGTATAGTACTTTTAAGTGCCCAAGACACAGGCAAACCAACGGGAGGTGTCAAACTCCAATAGATCTATCAACTATACTCGCGTTTACTTGTGTAAAACCCACAAGTGATTATGGCTCATGAATTTTAGTTATGTAATGGTGGCAGATAGTATCACTTGTGCAACAACCAAAGAAAAACACTTGTATTCGGTTTTTAAATCAAGTAGCATGTATCCCCCTCACAGGGTTTGGAAAACATTTAAAAGGCGTTTAAAAGGTGTGAGGCTATGAAAACTCACCTGGGCTTAAGGCAATGTGATTGATGTCAAAGTGACTAGAGGTCTAGACTACTGATTCACGTATCTTGAGGTCTATTATGGTTGTGGAGGCATGTCAAGCTCTAGTTGTTTTGTTTTAGGTTTATTAAGTAATTTATCTTAGGATTCTTAGATATAACATAACACCGTTCAGGCCATCGTAATTCTGAAGTATAACTCCTTACATGAAGCTCCGTACTATTGTATAATGCTGCCAACATAATACTGTTCGGGCCATCATAATTCAGAAATATATAACTCCTCACACGAAGTTCCTTACTATTGAGTTATATTGTTATTAGAGTTTGGTTATAACGTAAATGATATGTGTCTAATTACACATATCTTTTACCTCATTTAACGGACCAAAACGACTAAAAACACCCAAAATGACCATATAATGTTACAAATATCCTTGGAATGTGTTTTTATGTGTTTCAGGTACAAAAGGATTGAAAACAGTCGAAAAACGAGCAAAGTTTTCAGAATTGGCAGAATCAGTCCCTGAACTTTCAAAAATTGTCAGAATTGGTCCCTAGAAGATTTATTTTGAAGAAAAGTCAACAACAGTCCCCCAGGAATCAAGGAATGACATTTTTGGTACTTGGAGTATAATTTTCAAGAATTGGCAAAACCGGCCCCTCAAGTTTGCAATTTGGCAAATATGGTCCCTGGAAATTTAAATCTTGGAAAATATGCAATAATGGTCCTTGGATTATCAAACATTGGCAAAAGTGGTCCTTGTAATAACTTTAGGAGAATGGCAGAATTAACCCTTCAAATTCAGAAATTTACAAAAGTGGTCCTTGTGCTTACTTTGTTAATAAAACAAACGGACCACTTTATATTTCTAAACCCAACCCAATACAACCAACCCACTAACCCTTTTTTATTATCCCTAGCCCAACCATTTCACCCCTGGCCCATTATCACCCATGGCCCAAAACTCAAACAATAAACACCCCGTGTTTATTGTTGAAACTAATACCCTTGATAGATCTTGTAGCTCTCTTAGATCATTAGCAGTGTCTATGTAATCACAAACACTCTAATAGAGAATCTCCAAAGCTTGTATTCTAATGCGGAAAACAAATACAAACAGAAACAATGAATACTAATAACGTTTAATCCTCTATGGATCTTTTATATAATAAGAACTTGTTTTTCAAAACTCGTAAAACTCATTCATAAACTTGTGTTCCTTTTATAGACAAGGAACCCTAACCTTAAACCGTTTCACAAGAAACGTATATTCTATAAACTCTAAATAATATGCATTATCTTTTCCTAATATTACTCATGCATATCCTAACTATATTACAAAATACGCGGTTTACCTATATCCGCAGAAACTAAATATGCTGAAACGTAGTCTTCAGCAATAACACTTCTTCAGCAGAATCTACCTCTTCAGCAGATTCCATCAGTATGTTCCATCAGCAGAATTCTCACTTAGCAGAAGTCCCAACAATCCTCCCCTAATCTTGAATTTGACATGGTTAAGTTCAAGATTCCTTGATAGATCAGTAATCACAATAATGTAAAGAGGATTGTCTTCAAACATCAGCAGCAAAGAACCAAAAATGTCACAACTCTATGATGAATAAGCTTGAAACACCATATCTTTGCAGCAACATATGACATTAGATACATCAAAACAAATAAGTTTCATACTATTCTCATCACATCCAGGTGTGTTAACGCCTGTGAGAGGTGAATTATTGAAAATAATGGATTTGATGTCTCTTTACCAATAGCCATCACTACTGGAGTAGCCAAATGTTTTAGTTCGAAAACCATGGTACACTGATAACCATATGATTTTGAGTAATTCATCAACTACAAACGGATTTGAGTTGTCTTTACCTGTAGCCGTTTGCTTAGGACTAGCCAATTATTAAAGGAAATATCCTTGGTGAATTGAAAACCAATATGGATTTCCACTGCCTTTACCACAAGCCATATACTTATTGGCTAGTCAATTCTTAGGATTTTCACAGAATAAGATCCATGGTGAATTGATGACCATTTCAACTCTCAGCAATTAAGCATAGGTGAATTGAGTACCCTATGATTTTTGGCAAATCATTACAGCCATCAACAGATTTGATGTGTCTTTACCAAAGCTGTACCCTTTGGACTAGCCAACTCTTTGATGGATACAAGTCACATCTGGTGAGTTGATAACCATCAACAGAGTTACTATACAACAAACCTGCAAACAGTTAGTACATAAATCTAAGAATTACTACTTTTTTTTTTTTAAATAAAAATATACAACAAATAATACCATAATCAAGTAGAAGCCTGTGGTTGTAGAAGCTGAGACTTGATTAATCCAACCAATTGTTCTGCATGTGTGAGATCATTGGACACTGGATTAGGAGGAACCTCCAACTTCCTTCTCAACAATCTTCTCAACAGTTTAGATGACAATGGATACTGCTGATCAGAGAACATACAAACTCTCATCCCACACTTGGACTCCACAACATGTACATTTGGTGAAGGATAGAATCTCCATGTATCAACCTTCCATTTATGAGAATTCTTGCAAATAGAATACCCTGTACTATTAGGAGACTTAGAATAAAAAAGAACTTGTAGATCCCCCAATAAGTACAACCCTGCCCCTTGTGGTTTATGATTTGCATAATAATGTGTGACATAGGCATAAAGAGTGTTCAGGTCTTGTCTATCCACCAAATGAAGTATATCCTTCAAGAAAGTAAACTCCATAGAAGATCCATCCATTCTATAGATTGTGTTGATCTGGCCATCAGTCACCTTCCAATCTTTCAACACACTATAAGAATCTTCTGGAAAAGTTGTAGGAGAACCCTTCTTGATAAAGGTAGCATTATCAGCCTGTAGATCCACATGTTTAGATGATCTCTTCTTCTTACCAGTCTGTTTCCTGGATATTCTTAGAGATCTTCTAATGGAAATATGTCTCTTGTGGGACATCCTCTTCTTTCTCCTACCAGGTACATAAATTCCCATAGAAATAGAAGGATCCACCTTGTCAGATGCACCAGAGGCATCTGCAGTAGGAATAGAAGATGGAGCATCAGAAGGAATTGAGATATGCACACCTTTATGATACAGCTTATCCATTTCTTCCCTAGCCTTTTTAGCTTTAGCAGCTGCTTGTTCAGCTTGCTTAGCCAGGACTGCACGATAGTTGGAATGAAATGATCTTCCTTGATCAGCAGATACAGAAGAAGGAATCTCATTTGTACTTTGCTTTTCCTTTGAATCCATAGCATGATCAGCAGCTATTGGTGAAGCTTCAGAAGAAACAGCTATGATAGAAGCTTCAGAAGAAACATGAAGAACTGATGGTTGACCAGCAGATGCTTCCTCAGTAGAAATGAAAGACACACCCTTTGCTTCAGCAGATGGTAAACTTACAGTAGATTGTACACCATCAGCAGTAGAGTCAACAATCTTGGATCTTTTGGCAGTAGGAGCATCTTGAGCATCAACAATGTTTTCATCAATCCATCCCTCCATTTCACCTTCAGCTTCTTCATCGTACTGGACATACGTATCCACCAGGCTTTTGCAATATGAATGATAGAATTTTAGGATTTGTGTAGTTGAAAATGTATAGGAATGATCTTTATCTACTTTTGAAGTTGTTTGTACTCTGTAACTTGTTTCTTGAATGAATGAAAAACTTGAATTAGTATTTTACAACACTTCTTGTATTTCTCTTCAGTAGATGTAATGAGTATCACTTGTATTCCACTTCAGTAGAAACAGAAGTAATCAATTGTATATACTTCAGTAGAAACAATGAACATCACTTTTGTCCTTCTTCAGTAGAAACAATAACTTCTTCAGAAGTAACAATAACTTCAAGTTACAAGACCTTGTTCCAAATAATCCAAACCAGCAACTACGCAGAACTGTATGCTGTAAAACAAACACATAAAAGCAAACCAAACAAACAAACTAATATGCTAAGAAACACATTAGATGGTTAGTGTTAGAAATCTAAAATTATACAAGATTTACAACAACATTCAATCCTCCCCTGAGGCATATGCCTCCCCTGAGGCTTATGCATCCCCTTAAACATTGCATTTAAGGGTGGATCCAAAGATAATGTCATCCACATAAACTTGCACAAGTATAATATCCCTTGAATCCTTCTTTAGGAAGATTGTTTTGTCAATGGCACCTCTCCTGTAGCCATGCTCCAACAAAAACTTTGAGAGCCTAGCATACCATGCCCTTGGTGCCTGATGTAAGCCTTAAAGAGCTTTGACCACCTTATAAACATAGTCAGGGTGATCTGGATCTTCAAAACCATTTGGTTGAGTGACATATACTTCTTCTTCAATCTCACCATACAAGAATGCACCTTTGACATCCATCTGATACACAGTATAGCCTTTGTAAGATGCATAGGCCAAGAAAATCCTAATGGCCTCAACTCTAGCAACAGGTGCAAAAACTTCATCATAATCTATTCCCTCTTCTTGCCTGAACCTCTGAGCCACCAATCTTGCCTTGTTTTTTACTACTATACCCCTTGCATCTCTTTTATTCTTCAAAATCCATTTTGTCCCAATAGCATACTTCCCATCTGGTAAAGGAACCAATATCCAAACCTGCTGATTCTTGAATTGTTGCATTTCCTCTTGCATTGCCTCAAGCCAACTAGAATCTGCAAGAGCTTGTGGAACACTGGTTGGTTCCATTTGGGAGAGAAAACAAGCAACCAGAAAGTGTTGAAAGTCTGTATGATTGTCTCTCTGCTGCTGGGAAACATAAGACATAAAAGCAACTTCTCCATACTTTGTCTTTTTCACAGTGCTTCTAGTTCGAACAGGATCTTTAGGATTACCTAGTATATTCTCCATTGGATGATTAGTGTGAATCCTTTTTGTAGCATTGGGGTTGACATCAATGGTTTCGTCAAGATTGGTCACATTTGGTTCAAAATCACTATCATAGGAAGAGGAAGTGAAGATGCCAGCTTTGGGTTGGTGATTACCAAGATCTGTAGGACTTGGAAATCGTGTATATGGTTCACCAAAGTCTGTTGACACACGAGCAGAAATAGGAGTAGAAACAGGTTGGGCATCAACAGGAATGAAGTTATCAGAAGAAACAGGAGAACTGTCAGTAGAACTGTCAGCAGAATCCTGATTTCCACTGATGGCTTGTGCTAAATGTCTCAGAAGTGCTTCAACATCTTTAGTAATCTGTGCACCAAGTTTCTCAGCTTCTTGAGTAGCAGCATGTTCTTGTGTCATGAGCTTAGCAAGATCCTCTGCATAATGTGAGTCATCTTCATCCTTCTCAGAAGTATCTTTTACACTATTTCCTGCAAAATGGTTAGGAGGAATGGAAGGTAAAACAATAGTTAGCTCATTAAACTCAGACTCATCCTCTGAGTCATCATCCAGTACACCTGTATTATTAGAAGGAGAATCTTTTGGACCTGCAGATTGGTTAGCAACAAATCTAGTATACCCCAAAGAATCAGTTAAGTAATCCAGGTCAAAATACCAATCATGACCATGACCTTGTACATTAGGTTTTTCTTCTAGGTATCTCAAATTAAGACTCTCCTCTATCCTTTTAGCATTCAGGTTATATACCCTATAAGCCTTACTATGAGCTGAATATCCCACAATGTATCCCTCATCAGCCTTGCCATCAAATTTCCCAAGTGGGTCACTTGTGTTCAAAATGGTCACATGACAGCCAAAAGGTCTTAGGTAATGAATAGAAGGAGTGCTTACTGCTTCAGTCCAGAACATTGTGGGTAGCTTAGAGTCTGCAAGCATGGATCTTGCTGCCTCTATTAAGGTCCTATTCTTTCTTTCAGCAACCCCATTTTGTTGTGGGGTCCTTGGATTGCTATAGTCCCTTTTTATCCCTTTAGAGTTACAAAGGTCTATCAAAACCACATTTTTGAACTCTGTTCCATTATCACACCTTATACCTTTAACCTTTTTATTTAGCTGGTTTTCAACTAGGGTAATAAAATCTTTTAAAATTGGAGATGTTTCATCTTTAGTTTTCAAAAAGAATACCCAGCAAAACCTGCTATAATCATCAGTTATCACCAAACAGAAGTACTTATGATCAATACTTCTTACTTGAGTTGGACCAAATAGGTCCATATGCAGCAACTGAAGTGGTTCAGTGATATTGCTCACTGCTGTAATGGCTTTGTAAGAGGCTCTGTGTTGTTTTCCTTTGTTGCAGGCAACATAATTGTGTTCATTGGTGAAGACCTTGGAAGGAAGCCCTTGAACAAGACCAAGTTTAGACAGCTTGTTGATGGTCTTGAAATTCACATGGGCCATCCTTCTGTGCCATTTCGTAGATTCATCCATGGAAGCTTTAGCCACCAAACATGTTAGATCACTGTCAGGTTGTACCTCATTCAGGTTGAATGTGTATAAATTATTGCTTCTTGGAACTCTCAGCAGAATTGGTGTATCTTTTGGAAGTTTGAAGTCTTTGTTGAGTACAAGACATTCATTCTCTGAGAAGAAAACTTTGTTCTTTTTATCACAAATTTGTGATACTGAGAACAAATTAAAGTGCTGTAGTTCCTTCACATAAAGTACATTTTCAAAATCCAGCATGGGTGTTCTGATAGTTCCTTTCCCTGTGATTCTACCATTTCCTCCACCAAAGGTCACATTACCTCCACCTTCTATGGGTACAAAATTAATCATCTTTTCTCTGATCCCTGACATGCTTCTTGAACAGCCACTATCTACTATGCCAACTTCTTTACTTAGTAAGGGATGATCCTACAACAACAACAAAAATATATATAAAATATAAGTACACATTGGAGACTCAAGTCATGACTGACTTGAGCCTGCCTTGTGGATCATAAGAAGTAGGCCATGTAGATATATAAGATCCACCATTGTTCTTGAATCTTCTTTGATAAGTAGATCCCCTGTTAGTCCAAGAACAACCTGCTGAGGGCTTACCAGCAGTATCCCATGGTGCCCCCAACCCATATACATAGGTTGATAATAACTAGGCCAATAACCATTCTGATAATTAGGATAAATAGGTCTAGGGAATGGTCTTGCAACATGTCTTTTCCTATATGATGGAAAAGTTCTGTCAGCGGAACTGATGCATCAGCAGATGCTGATTTATCAGCAGTATTGTATCTGCTGTTAGATTGAGTTGCTTGTGGAACATAAGCTGGTATGTCATTAACACGTTTCCACATTGGTCTAGGTTTCTTAGCACAGTCACCCATTCTTTGCTCATGAAAATTACAATCCTTAATTAAATGAGATTTGCTTCCACACAAAAAAAATTTCTTCTTTCTACAAGATTTATTAACATTGAAAGGAGTTCTATTGAAAGTATTCAAACCACAAACATTAACAGAATTGTTTTTGACAGAATTAACATTATTGTTTTGTGAAGAATTAAATAACAAGTCTTCAGAAGAAACTGTCTTTGAATTGGATTCATCAGCAGCAACTCTTAGAGGCTCGTTTGGAGACTTGGGTGAAGGCTTGGGTGAGGTCTTGGGTGAGGCCTTGGGAAGGTCTGACTGATCACTTGAATCACAACTTTCATAGGTAGTAGACCCTTTATCAGAAGACTTGTCACTGTAAGAGACCGAGTCAGCATTATTAGTAACAGGTTCAGATAAGTCACTTGACTTTTTGCCATATAAATGGTGTGATCCATCAAAGTCAACTGTGATGGACAGGTCAATGGGCATATGTTCACCTCTAATTGGACCAGGAACAGAATGTAAGGTGCCTTCTTTAACATAGTTTGCTAATCCTGCTGGTGTAGATTTGCTACTGTCATTCCTAGCTTCTAATCCTACATATTTTTGAAAACCTAATCCTATACCAGAGTTGACAGCTTGACTACCATACAAACTTCTAGCTAAATTATCACCTGATATTAACCACTTCTTATGTGTAGCTATTTCAGTATCTAGCTTCTCCTGAAGATCTTGTTTATCAGACTCTAACTTAGCTTTCACCTTTTTAGTATAGATTAATTCATCTTGAGCACATTTTAAATCCTGTTTTAACCCTTTTATTTCCTCCTCATAAGCAACTTGAATCGTCTGAAACCAAATCTTTTGTTTTTCTACGATTTTTAAACAATGTTTATATGATTCAAAGTCTTTATAACACTCATTATATTTAGGTTTTAACTCATCATACATTTCTTTAAGTTCATTATATTTTACACTACAACCAAACACATAGTTATGTACCTGAGAAATGCCAATAAGAGCAAATTGATCATGAATATCCTCTGAAGTACAGTTTGCCAGCAGTCCACTCTGATCACTATCAGCATCACTTCTCTCATGAGCCTTCCAGTCAACATGATCATCCAAAGTGATCAAGGCTGTGGGATATCCAGTTTTGGCAGTATCAACTTCCCCTTGTTTTTGCTGATAGGTAGAATACCTAACCTCATCAGTAGATTTCCGGTCCTTGCATTCTCTGGAGAAGTGACCCATTTGACCACAAGTGTAGCACTTGATCTTCCTTCTGTCAAACCTAGCTGAATCCCTGTCATTGAAATAAAACTTCCTCCCATCCCTTTTCTCAAATCTCTTGATGCTCAATGAGAGCATAGCCACCTGCCACTTCAAGTTCATCTCTTCCATATCCAATGGATCCACCTGTTCAAAGTCCTCATAGGAGAGTTGCTGCTGAGATTCACAATCAGCAACAAAAGAGTGAAGTACATCTTCCAACACACTACCAGAAGAATGTGATTTGGTTGGGGTGTATGAAGATGATGCAAATGAAATTGGACTTGAACTAGGAGGCATTATATTGGAGGTGGAACCAACAAAAGCTGAGTAAGTGGGAGTAGATGAACGAATAGGAATTTTGACATCTGGTTCAAGAGTTTTGAGCTTGTTGTACAAATCATCAAAACTCTTCATGTCCAATCCACCCTAAGCTTTGAGTGCAATTCTTACTTGAAGCCATGATGGAGGCAAGGATCTTCCGAATTTAGCATTGCAATCTTCATTGTCTGGCCTTGCCTTCAGCTGATTCAATTGGCTCAGAATCTTATGAAATTTGTCATAACCCTTGTGGATACCTTCTTCCTCAGTGATCTGAAACTCTTGAAACTGCTGCTTCAGCATTGACTTTCTCATCCTTCTTGACTCATCATTCCCACAAAATCTAGCTTTAATTGCCATCCAGAGATCCTTTGCATCAGTCATGAAGTGAAAATCACCCAAGTGATCTGGTGGTATTGCTTGTAGAAGAATAGTTCTAACTTTATTTTCCCTCTGAAGAGCAAGAACCTCTTCAGCAGATGTAGGATCAAGATAGTATATTCTACCATCTGCGTCAGTGCCAGTCCTCTTTGGGCTGTTACCTTTGAGGACCACCTTCCAAAGATTATGATCAATGTTGGTAATCCAGTTCTACATCTGCATTGCCCAGAGTTCATACTCTTCTTTCTTAAGGTAGGGGAATTTTGCATTGCTGTTAGTGAGAGTGAGGTGATGAAGGGATGCTGTGTTTTGATTGTGTGTTGTATCTGACTCAGTGTCAGATCCAGGCATGATGTAAGGTTGTGTTGTTGAGGAGTGTGTAAAAAGTTGATATTCTTAGTATCACAGAGACTCTCCCGAGGCTCTGATACCACTTGTTGAAACTAATACCCTTGATAGATCTTGTAGCTCTCTTAGATCGTTAGCAGTGTCTATGTAATCACAAACACTCTAATAGAGAATCTCCAAAGCTTGTATTCTAATGCGGAAAACAAATACAAACAGAAACAATGAATACTAAGAACGTTTAATCCTCTATGGATCTTTTATATAATAAGAACTTGTTTTTCAAAACTCGTAAAACTCATTCATAAACTTGTGTTCCTTTTATAGACAAGGAACCCTAACCTTAAACCGTTTCACAAGAAACGTATATTCTAAAAACTCTAAACAATATGCATTATCTTTTCCTAATATTACTCATGCATATCCTAACTATATTACAAAATACGCGGTTGATGCGCGTGGATTGCAACACGCACTACGTTTTACCTCTCGAGGGATCTCGAGAAGCTTGCAATCCCCACCAGGCAGTGTACCTGACCGATGTAGTATAGTGTAGTGGCAAGTACCGGGGGATTGATCGTTCTCTCGCAGGGAATAGTGTTTGTTAGGCTAAAGGCTACTCTAATCTAGGTCTAAGGGTGGAGGAAGATTCTTTTTGCATTTTTATGTTTTATGAAAGCAG